>LUCH01004118.1:48503-59342 GCA_013368495.1 Paragonimus heterotremus | reverse complement strand
TCAGGAAATTGATCCTAATTGAGACTTCAGCTCCCAGGAACGGAGAAGCGTCAACAGATCAGCGAGCACAGACACAAATCGATGGTGGAGTCAACGGTGCGAGTGGCTACTTAAACTGCTGATGTCTAGCCCAGCGTCAAAAACGTCATCGCAGCTTACGGGTAGGCACACCATCAGCTTCGCAGATTGCCTCGCTCACATTTGACTTCCTGCTACCTGTTTCTCGGATAAGATGGAAAAGCATTCGAGAACTCCTTGCAGCAGTGGCCTCTATCTCGATAGCGTAGTGTGTCCATCAGACCTTACGATCCTCTCGTAATTGCTTCTGCAGTTCCAGACAAGCAGCCTTGTGAACTAAAATGTTCCCGGCGAGCGTCAACAAGCCCGAGTGGTCGCACAGAAACCCAGCGGTTGACAGTGGAATGAGAATTAGCACCATGCGAGGCAGTACCATAAGTACGCGATGCGTGTCGTATAAGTGCCCAACGTGGTTCCACGTCAACTGGCAGATGGGGCTCTAGACTAGAAGCAAATGCGCTCTGGTAGGTGTAGAGTGTCCCGGGTTTTGCTAGTATAGTTGCGTCAATCTGCGTTTGACAACGACACGTCCTCAAATAAAAGCACAGACAGAACCTGGCACATCTCAGCGTACGATCAGAATTGACACAGGTGCTCCAGATTGACTTACAGTATTCGAAACAGCCATGTCACCAATAGCTGACGGCTGTGTAGTCAACCTCTGTCCACAATCGATTTGGCGACAGAGGTTGCCAAGTGAAGCCTAAAACACCAAGAATTAGTGATTGCCGGAAACAGACAGTTATAAGTACAGAGCTACAAAAGAAGTTCGCCGTTGTCTGTTCAACGAGTATTGTAAGAGCGTTGGCCACCTAAGTCATGTTCGTCAGTACTCAACCTGTCTACTTGAGCGTTCGAGTCTCTAAACAACATCACAATGTCTGTCCGCTGGTGATAAAAGACATCTCTGAATGCGTCTGGGCTACAGTCGTCATGGATATATGCTACAACAACAAACAGATAATGGGTGGTGGGCGCCTTTTGAGGTTCTAGGGGTATCGCCGGATCTGACAGCGTGAAGACGGCTGCTAAGGCGCATCCAGTCAAGCAACGCCCCGTCTGTGTATGTGCTTGGGGCAATTCCAAACAAATCTGACTAATGGCTTGAACCGCATGGTCTACAGACAGGTGCACATTGCACGCGCATGGTGAATCGGCCGATGGAAGTCGAAATTGCAGTACTGCGCAAGAATCCTGAAGCTGTGTTCACAATACGGTAGATATTGGAAGCGAAGGTCTCTAGGGTACGCACAAGACCTGCCCGTTGATCGATCTGCACAAATACTCGGAAACTGAAGGCTCAAAATGCGTCTGATGGCAGGTAGGGGTTTGTGTTGATCAGACAATTATACAGCTTTGGTGTTTAGCCCACTATCCTTATGGTCATGACTTCCGTAGCGAGAAATATGTTTGAAAACGATACTGAGGGGTCACCAAGTAGAACCGTATTTAGCAGATGAGAATGGAACAACTTGGTGAAGTGGAACGTGACAGAGAGCAAAGCAGACCACCAGTACTTGGACCAGAGTTACGGCGGGAGTAGGACATAAAATTCGTAACCGATATGGTTTTAAAAGTTCACAGCTGTGATGGCAGGATACTTCTCGGTTGCTCAGGTTGAAGAAGGGGGTTGGTGTGATGCCAACCCGGAGCCCTTAGTTTAAAAGAAACCTGCAATGGGCATCATGGCTAGGTCCACAGCTCTAATATAGACAGCAGTAAACTACAATGTACAGGCTGACCCGTCGCGGCGAAATGGGAATTCGGCGAGGCGTGACAGCCTGCACACCTCAATGATTTACCGAACTAAAATAGACGGTGTGATGATTATACTGACAGTCACACGCCAAGTAGGCCAACGAACCATAATCACCCGGCCATTCACGTCGGGGGGTGGGTGGAAGGTTAGCATATTTTTCCGGAAAATGTACCAGTTCTGATACACTGCCACTCACCCGCTGCCTTGCGGCTTTTGAACCAAAGGCTTTGGTTGGAAACTCTAATCGCTCCCTGTCAATGTCTGGACATCCTGTCAGTATCTCAGCACACACAACCATGAATACTCACAACACCAATAGTTCCATACTGCATTCGCCGTCTCAGTATAAACCAGGTCGCCCTATATACCGCATACAGAGGGGCGGATAGGCGAAAACATGCTACTGTTGACCCCTCCCCCACTTCTCTATTAAATTTAGTTCTCAGGCCCCTCATGACCCCTATTTCTAGCAATTACTCTGTAGGTCCCACAAAAGACAATGTTTACCATGGTAACCGTCTCGATAAGTCCCATCTCTTACCATCCAGCCTCAGGCCTCTCTCTTCCCTTGCTCAGACCTAGAATGCGAATCAATATAGATGCTTTCGAAGTTCACACTCTAAAACAACAAGTCGCTCTCGTACGGATGTCAGACTGACTGGATGCCGACATCTGCTACGTTTCAGAAAGTGAAAACCAGAACAGTAATGAACGTATCGAACTGATGGCGCCCACATACTCTACACGATCCTGGTTGTGCACTTCCACGGCCACAGTTATCGGTCAGGCTGGAGTAGGTATATGTCTCGGCATGACGGTCGCAATGAAAGACTGAATTTCCGTTAGCAGACTATGTGCCGTGCGCCTGAAGGGTTCTTTTAATACCAACCCTAGGCGTCGGATTTTCCCAAAACTTCTCAGTGTATGCTCATGCCCTGACTGCAACAACGTCGACGTCAGAGATGCAATATTAACACGGATCTAGCTACTTTCCTTGAGTCGATAGTCATTTTCCTCGCATGTATGAACGCCCAATGCAGTCGCCTTATAGATACCGAGTATTGTTTAGGTGGTGGGTTTGAGCTGGAATCACTGCCCGAATAAGGATGGGCTATTGTTGCAACAACGCACCGAGGACAGCCTATCTTTAGCCTGCATTGGCTTTAGACATTCTGCGCATCGTTGTTAAACTTGGCGCCTTCCTTCTATGCGTCAGACCAGGTCTCAGACAGCGGTATAAATAGCGTGGTTTCATTCAAGACTGTCGGTCTTACCATGTTTTGACTGCAAAATACGCTTAGCCTGGATGTCGTTTATTGCACGAACTCTCGTACAGGTTATGTTAAACATGGAACCACGAACACGTACACTCATTTGTACGGCTGAAGTGCATTCACACACATCAGGTAGCAGTACGTTGTCATTCGCCATGGTGGCACTTCCCCCATAGCCCGTACACACTATTCCGATAGTCGCTCCCGGTCCGTCGTCTTCCGGGCATTGAGGTTTGCCCTTTAGTTCCTGAATGTCACTTGTGAGTAGTGTACTACTCACAAACGAAACTGCCTGTTATACAGCAACTAGAGCACATACTTAGATTTGGACCACGCGCTGATACTTTGTCGTTTTGTTCTTGCACTCGTTAAGTGACGGTTGTTTGTTGAGAAAACTACCAAGTCAGTAGTTAAGCACAAGTTCCAAAAAAGCCTAGGATGAGATCTCAGAAGCTCTAACCCCGAAGACCGCAACCGTTGCTGGACCCAAATCACACAGGCCGTGTATACAGCAGGTGTGTAGCACGGTGAAGTTCCTAGAGTAGGTATTTACCAGATGGAACATTTTTCATGACAGTTCATATGCGTTTAGAAAGCACAACCGCGAAAACCTGAGCCATAGCCTTATCGAGAATCGTGAGGCTTGGCTAGCGGCAAAAGTTGATGAAATAGAATCCGCTTTTGGTTGTGGTAATGAGGGCCTAACGACTTCTTTGGTACAATCTTCAAATACGCATAAACCTGGTTGGTTGTCATGTACTATGAATACCAGCTGGTTATCTGCAACATCAGCAGTGCCGATGCCATGATCGACTGGCGTACGGCCCAAGGCGGACGAGTGACGGCTTGGCCTACAGAAATGAAATGATTCCCCAAGAGGGTGGGATCCCCACAAAGGAAGTTTTTAGGCGAAACGACGGCTAATCAGGCTGAGCGGCGTGAACGTCATCGCTGTTTGACTGAGTTGTCTGGGAAGTGGATGCACCCAATGACGCGAGACAGTAAATATCCTAGGGAAGCTGCCTGGCTGATGATACCTTGCTTTCACTCATAGCTCAGCGGTTTGTTTGCACGCTGTAGAAACCCCGATGTTGGACGTTTAAGAACAGTCACTTAGTAGTTGCGTCTCTTCTCCTACCACGCTTTTTTCTTAGTTGTGGTTTGCCATTTTCGATTGCATGGGAGTAAAGCATCGGTGCAAACCACTGATGTGCCGCTATCCTTGACAATAATGATCACAACAGGCTACCAAAATACTGTTAACGTGTAACAAGTGATGGATTGTAGGAAATACAGTGCGTCATTAACGCAGAATAAGTCGTCAGTGGAAGTGGGTAGGCTCCCGGATTGGACGCAACAGAATCACGTAAACACTGTCGCTGATAACGACCATGTTCAAATAACAAGACAAAACACGACCTACGTCGTTTCTGAAATGAACTCCTTCAGAGCATGGTGACTAAACAACGCGCATGGTGCCAAAAGAGACAAAAGGCAGCATGTTAACTAGATGGTAACCCCGTCAAGTTACAACTTGGCTTCCGACGAATATCCGAATAAATCTGGACCACCCATTAAGTAGACAGAAAATGAATAAGGCGTTTTGGAAACATGCATCGGCAGACTCAGCGGAGAAAAATGACCACTGCACAACAATAACGCAAGTTTTCTCGAAATTGGAATTAATTATTTTACGGACAGATAACAATAAAACCTACCTTTTGGGGGAATTTCAATAAATGCTGACTTTTTTCAGAAACGGGTGACATTGAATAGGGTGAGGTTTTGAGTTTTCCAGGACAATCTTTTCGAATTTTGTACTAGGATTAAAAAAAGGTGAGAAAACAGCGTCATCATTTTGTGATGGAAGTAAAATGTGAAACCCGAAATGTTATAAACTGACAAGTGTCTAATTTGAGAGTTATATCGCATAATGAATATTTAGTAGCGCAGAATCCAAGAAACTTCAGCTTTCGAGCAGATGGCCCCTTTCGTAGGGAGCATCGGTTTTCTCGTAGTCGGTGGAACTGCACCATTGATAGTGAGCATACCAGACATGCCTTAAAATTAGCCAGATTGTTCTACTCGCACACCTACTCTGGAGAAACAGCACATTTGGATATGCGATCGGCTATCTAGACCAGAAGATATATGTCAAAACCGATGCACCTCCTTAAATCATGTGGAAAATAAACGTCACGAACTTCTTATTCATTATCCAGTCGATGGGCCGGAAGAACAACCCTAAAAGATGCTTCGACCCTCAGGCCTGACAGACCCCTTAATTCACAGGATGATGTCGCCAATGTACCACAGCAGCATTCTTGCGGGCAATCCTGATTCATCAGGTTCGTCTGATCATGTGAATCTATGACACTAGCACTACGGATCTGGTCGAAACCACGAGTACTCAGGACACCGCTTCGGGCTCGGACGGCAACTCAACACTGACCTCACTCGAAACAACTAAGCGACTTGTTAATCCCCTCGGGCGACCTAACCTACCCCTTAACAAACGGCGCTTGCCGGCTGAAAACAAGCACACATCCACCTTCAAGGATGGTACACGAAATTACTCGAGTATCATTAAACTGCCATACTATCGATCCCCTCACAAATATTGAAGGCGTTTCTATACTATTCACTTTTCTCTTCCATCTTCGCTACAACTGCGCAATTTTTTCAGGCCCGCCCTCAGAGACAATAACTGCTTCTGTTTAGATAGTGTATGATTCTTTCAAGTAAAAACCGCTGCAGAACTTTCGCTTCTGCGTGCAGAGATATGAAAGACGGCTCTTTTTTAAATTTCCGTTGTCAACCCACTAAACACTAAGATAAAATGATCACCACATTCACAAACTACTTGGGCAGTCAAACGGAGAAACACGACTAACCATATCATGGACCGGCACAATCAACCAGTTATTGAAAATAAGCAGTTGATGACAGGGCAGCTGCATTTTTGAACGGAAGGAAACACTAACACCGAACCACAATACTTGTTAAGAATTCTACATGCGAAAACCAACCGAATGAAAGCGAGCTGAAACTGTGAACCTAAGTGCAGTGAAAGCACCAAAAGAATGACCGGACAGGTTAAAACAGACATCGATCGGCACGTCAGAAGAGGTAAACGTACAGAAAACATGTTGCTATTTTCCTTCGACGCAAGGACAGCTGAGGATCCAGCGCCCACACCAAGCTCTGGTTTGCCTGGACTATAAGCGCCACCACTGGAGGCTTCTGCTAATTCATTAGAAACAAGGGCCGATAGTAAATCATAGCCATGGGATTCTGTCGACGGCAAAGACTCGCGGCCTGAACTTCTAGCAGTAGAAGCAGCAGATACTCTGTTGTTCCCCAACCTCCATGCCAGATCCGTGTTGCTACTGTAATGTTGTGGGTTGGATGGAATCGACGTCATATCCTGTTCATTAGACGAAACATCCAGATGCGTTTGCTGGTTATTCGAAAATAATCTCCTGACGTGATTGCTATTTGACTAAATTGTTTCGGTAAAAGTATACAGCAGCAAACTACTTCAAACGAGGAGGTACTTTTCCAGCGCGCATTCATACGGAGGGGAATATATCTATCCAAATAATTTTCCTTCGTAGGTGTTTTCAACGGGCTGTTAGGCTTAACAGGCTGGATATGGCATTATACATCAGATAAGCAACCCACCGATTTATAAGGCGAACCAAGAAGGCGCTTTTCGTAGCCCTGCTCCATCTTTGTGTGCAAAACAAAAAGACTGCCCCTAGTTAGCCGCCAAACTGACGTACGAATAATAACAAAATCGGAGTTAGAAATTAAAATGGTGACCAAAACTGTTAACAATGACCCATTTTTAAAAACAATTGTACTTTTAACATTGATTTTGTAGCACAGTTCAAAAGCGTTTCATAAAGCTGACGCAGTTCTAATTTTGAAAAAATTACTGCGTGGTGTGTTTTTGAGGACAAAACGAGTTTGGGGAGCTAAATCAACATTTACTCCCTCATCAAGTCCGGTTATTTTTGTGTTCGATCAACTGGTGACACACACACTCCCAGAATATCAGAAGATGACGCTCGCCGTTATAGAGGATCCCTCGCAGTGTCTACAGTGTGGAAGGGGCATCGAAAAACGGACTCAAACTTTACAGTGTGATGGGTGGTTGTGTCGTACCTGCGCTCCAGTCACCGCGAAGCTATACAACTGCCTCAAGAGGAGTTGTTCGGACCGGCATAAATTTTGTTGCCTGAGGTGTTACCTTGCAGGAGTTAAATTGAGTCCTCCTCCCTTCCCAATATCCACCATTCTGGTGAATGATATATATGATTCGCCGAATCAGATGATACGTAGCACACCAACAGAGGCGATCGCAGAACCGCAGGTGTGCGCGGGTACCCCACCGCCTTATGGACGGTCATTCGCTGATGTGGTTGCGAAGGGCCCGGAGGATGGGATGGCGAGAATCCCAAAAGATGCAGGTGTGAGGGTGCTGGAGCATGTGGTTGTGAGAGCCTTGGAGGACCAAGCCGCACCGGGTAAGGAGTAAACCGGAGTTCGACCAAGGGAAGAACAAGCTAAAGATGGCCACATCAACCTCCAAACCCACGGTCGCAAAGGTTACATATGCCCAAATAGGTCATACAGACCCCTGCGGGCATTCAGAAGGAAGACGCTCGACCGAGATCTAGAAAGGCACACTCACTACGCGGTCAGCGTGATAGTTTTTAACCTTCCTGGGGCTGCCACCCAAACCGTCGAGGTTGGATCTCGACATTGATGCATTTCGTGATTTGCTTATTGAGGTGTTCACAACTGAGGAGAAAAATTTACCTGCCAAAACAACAACACACAGCGTTTCGCCCTGGCCGAAAGGCGGATGATATCAGTGCGTCACGTCGACCACCCAAAGTGGCCCTGGGGATTGTATTAGAAGCTCGCTTTCTCCTGCAGCGGTCGTCAGAGGTGCGCTGTGTGGACATCTGCTTGGCGACGGACCTGACCTCAAAGGATCGTGAACGCCTGAAGGCTACCCTAAAGGAACTGCTCGATAGAAAAGATAAGGGGAGTCCGACGTACGTATTTGGAATTTTCAGGTCAAGCGGAGAAGGCCTCAAGTCCGTTGGAAACCCCTTGTTTTCCCTCTGTTTTTCATGGACAAGGAGGAGCGGCAAGGACTTCAGCAACACCACTCGCCACTCTCCCTTCCAGAGATAAGAAAGCAAGTTTAGATCGGACGAGGGTGGTGTACTCAAACGTTTGGAGTCTCCTAAACAAGCTGGACGAGGTAGAGGAAAAGGTTGGAAGTAATAACTCCACAGTCATTGCCCTTACTTAAACGTGGTTGTCAGAGGACGTGATGGACACCAAAGTCTCCCTCCCCGGGTATACCCTCTGCTGCTCTGGTCGCTGCAGTGATAGTTGTCGACAAGCGGGAGGGGTGATGTATTTACTCACGATAACATTCCCGCCACTCTTGTGTTAGCCCGAGCCAGTGATGACGGTACTATCGAGGAACTTTGGTGCAAGATAAAGTTAACACGAAGCAGCTCAACTATGCTCAGTGCTATATACCGCTCTTTTGGATCGTTTCCATTTCAAATGTTAGATAATCTGAGGATTTTTAGGGCAACTAACCGCTACTTGACACTAGGAGATTTCACCGCACCTAATATCAGCTGGAAAACACGAGCATGCTCTAGTGGTTCAGACCGTTCACCAGAGACACTGTTTTGACTGTTTGTTGACGAACTGTGCTTGTACCAGCACATGGGAGCTCCCACACGGTTGCAGGCCGGATGACGCTCTAGGCTGAATTTAGTGTTTTTTGCACTAGTGTCCGACATCAACCGTGTTGACATCTTGCTCCCAATAGGAAAGAGTGACCATGAGCAGCTGGATATATGGTGCGCAAGAAGTGAACTGCGGGCAACGCCTTCTCCGGTTCGACGGAATATCTGGAGGATTCCGTTCGGAGTAATGAGGGAGGTTGCACGCGGACACGACTGGGGTGGCTGCACGAACATGGTTGATGGGCGTTGTTGCAAAATCGGAGAAAACTTGCTGGCTCCCGTGGAACGGTTAGCACTGGTGTCCCGTGGTCGTTTCCACTCCAAAGGGCCACCGTGGTTCGATGGCGAATTGCGTGCCATCCTCAGGCGCAGATACCGGCAGCGGATGAGTTGCCGGGTTGGTCATGGTGTCTACGATGCTTACCAGGAGACACGGAATGCAAGCAACGCTATGAAGATAGGAAATGGTCAGTAATACGAGGAAGGGCTGACCGCGGAATCGGCCATAGCACCCAAGTGGCTCTGGGCGTACATCCGCCGACGGACCAGAAATAGGGCGGAAATCCCGGCACCGATGGGTCAGAGTGGAAACGAGGTGGTTGAGGACCTGGATGAAGCCGAACTAATGGCAGGGAATTTTGCTTCGGTTTTCTCCCAGGATAACGCAAAATCTGTCTTGCCCGATGACATTGGACCATGCCTGATCGACACGCCATTTAGTGCTGAAGAGGTGGAACGCGAGCAAGGTCGCTCGATATCGATAATTCCCCCGGCCCGGATAACATCCACCTTCCTTCGATGCGTAAACTAGCAGTGGAGTTGGCTTTGCCACTGAATGACCTGTATCAGCAGTCCTTGAACGAAGGTAAACTGCCAAGGGAGTGGAAACGAGTAGTGGTTGTGCATGTGTACAAGGGAGGAGGACGGGCGGAAACTGTCAACTACCGACCAGTATCACTAACTTGCATAGTTGGTAAATTACTGGAGCGACTGACTGTCCGTCGTCTCCAGGGGAATCTGGACCCACTCTCGACTCTCAACGAGAGGCAGCAAAGATTCCGGAGAGGGCGCTCTGGCTTGACGAATCTCCCGATTGCCAGAGGGCGATGGGTGAAAGCGAGAGCGGATGGCAAGGCTGTGGACGCAGTGTTTCTTGACTTCAGCAAGGCGTTCGACAGATTGCCAACTTGTTGGCGTACGTTATAAGCTTGCCTGTGACAAATTAGGTAGCAGACTTCCTACGTACTGGGTCATTCGCTGTAAGGGTCAGTCAACAATTATCGAAATGCCTGCCCACCCCAAGTGGTGTGCCACAAAGGTCAGTGCTCGAACACTTGCCGTTTCTGGTCTTTATCGCTAGGGGCAAATTCACGTCGAGAGAGCTGCTGTGTATTTCCCAAGAGTTCCCCCACTGGAATCACTGCGTCGAACTTCGTCCTCATGGAAACTTCTGCAGGCGAGAGTCCACTGGAAATCGCTGGATTCGGGGTGGTTCTGTGAGTGAGCAAGAATTTTTGCAACACTTCTTCTGTTGGTCCCTCCCCGCGAGATTTCAGTAGTGCTCTCTTGAAGGTGTCCACGAAGCGCCCAACTTGACCATTGGGCTGTGGGTGGTATGGTGGTAAACACAGATGGCGAATATTGTTCTGGGTGCAGAACTCCTTGAACTGGACCGAGGTAAACTGCGATCCATTGTCCGAGACAAGCGTGTCCGGGAGGCCATGTTGGCTGAAAATGCGCCGCAGATTGTTGATGGTGGCTGAGGTTGTAGCGTGCGTCAGTGGGACGATCTCAGGCCACTTTGAGTAAGCATCCACCAAAATAAGGTATACCATACCGTTGATGGGTCCCGCAAAATCTACATGGAGGCGTGACCAGGGGTGCTCGGGTTGCTTCCATGGCTGAGGTTCGACGCGCGGCGAGCTGGTCGTAGGGAACTGCA
>LUCH01004118.1:0-32688 GCA_013368495.1 Paragonimus heterotremus | reverse complement strand
AAACAGTCGGAAAGGAGTATTGATGGTTGTCAAAGCACTGAAAGCCTAATCAAGTGGAATCTGTAAAAAAGCGTCCTTTAAATCGAGTTTCAAAAAATATTTTGAGCCGTAAAATTTATGCAGAATATACTCTGGTTCAACAGTGGCACAACTTTGCAAAAGGAACCTGTTGAGCGTAATTCGGTGATCACCGTAAATTCGGGGCGTTTTACCGTCACGTTTAAGCGGAAACACAATGAGTGTAGCACAGGTCGAAGATTGCAAGGGTGTTAATATCCCCCTCTCAACAAGCTGGTCGAGCGCCTTCCCAACAAGTTCACGTAACCCAAAAGAAATTATTCGTCACTTCATAAAGATAAGATTGCCTTTGAACCCGAGTGAAACTGGTTTAATATGCATACCACCGGAAGCGTTCGAACACTGAAGAAGCAAACTGCGCATCTGTGATTTGCCTGCATCCGAGAACAGTGAAACAGAAAGGTTCAACAGTTTCATATTTTTCAAACCGATGATCGATGGACCACGATCAATAACCAAAAAGTGACAACTAGTAACACTGGAATGAACATCAGAAAGTGTGATTTGACAAGAACCAAGAATTTTTAAAGCATGTCCAGTGACACCTCTCACAGAAACTTCGGAATGTTTTATAACTGCCATCTTCAGGCGCTTTACAAAATGAACAGGAATAAATCACTCAACGCTACCAGTGTCCACTATGAATGAATGTTCAATGCAGTCATTAACTAGGTAGTTTTGTTTAATGTGATTGGTGAAATCAACAGAATTAACAGCAAGAGCAATAAAATGAAGGTCAGAACTCAAATTATCATCGTCACAACTGGAATGTGTAAAAGGGGACTGAACTAATGCAAACAGATTGAATGTGCTCGATTTTACCACATCTGTGGCACTTAGCGTTACGGAATGGACACGTCAATCGAGAGTACTTGCTACCACATGACTTACAGTAATCCCACCGTCGGGTAGTATTTGAATCAGATACCGGGTGGTTATCGTCAATTGCATTTCCAGTATTTACTTTTCCAGACTGCCGCCTATGCTGACCTTCTGATCATCTCAGGTTGTTGTAGTATAAAACTATCGGTTCATCCCTCAAAGCAGCTTGGACATTCTGATACTGCTCGCATAGTGTTCTAGTTGACTGGAAAGTGGAATTCGGAAGCAGTAGAAGCTTCCGTTGTAGATCACGCAAATTTATTCCAACAATGAAACGGCAACGGAGTTGAGTGCGTAATCGGTCTTCGAAATTACACCGAGCAGCCTGAGTCTGAATTTCGAGAACAAACCGTCTGATATCCTGATTTTCCCTTCTCACGAGCGTATGGAATTTAGCTCGTTCGGCCGCTACAAAGCTTACAGGTTGAACATATGAAGGTAGCAGTTTCCTCAAGGATTCGTAGGGAAGAGAAATCGGTTAATCAGGAAATGTCAAGTTTTTCACCAAACCGTACGCATCCTTGCCAATTACGGTGAGAAAGTGAGCGGTTTCTTTCCGCCTTCATCTCTTTGCCTGTGAGACACCATATTTCGAAGCGTTTGAAATAGCACTCGATTTCTCCCGACGAATTATGAATACTGAGAATTTCAAGTGGACAGAAATCCATCGTAGAAATTTACAGAGGTCCGCGACGCCAGTTGTGATGGTTCCAGGAAAACAGAAATGAAGTAATTTAACCAGCTCAACCCCAGAGCTAGCTTCGACGCAATAGTAATAACGACCGAACTAGGCAAAGCAGGTAACTTATCCGTCGAGCACAATCGTACAGCTTGTAGTCAGCCATGTAATAAAACAACAGCCATGAGAAATAGGTTTAGCGACAATCACCACAGTTTAGTAAAAGCAACAAAAATCAATGGCAGTACGTTGGCATACCTACCACAACTTTAGTCGTCGCTACTTAGAAAATCTACAACGCTTTCGTTGTTTTACGCTTCATCTTTTAAGATATGAATGCTCTATTGCTTACCGTCAGGAATAGCACCCTACAGTTTCAACGCTTGTTAGGATTCACAGAGGTGACAGCAGTCCTGACATACATCAATCTTCTTTGGCTGCTAGCTTACGGTTGTGCCAGAAGCTCTCTGGCGTCCACCCTCCTAGAGCCTTGGCTTGTTTTCATCGAATTCTGCTCGTCGTGCTATCAGTAAACCGTTAACTGAGTTAGGCTTGTGGAGTCGCCTCCTTCATTAATACCTTCGAATTATCGTGATTGTGGACAAGCTCAGGGGTGGAAATCGTCAGTTATGCGAGCCAGGATCAAGATAATGCACGGGTTCAAGAAAGGGGACTTAGACTTCCAGGAGCCAGTCAACTTGTTTTTTCCATATCCAACAGGCTTCTAATGAACTAAGGGGCAATCACTAAAAGAAGTGTGGATCGTATAAGGTAATGAGAGCGAAGCAAAACTAAATCTCTTAAGCAAAGAAGAGCTCGGTAATGCTGTGAAGTTGCCTGTGGAAGTGCAACCAACTACTTCGAGTGAAGGGTCGTTTGTTGTTTTTGTTAACGTTTTGCATCATTTCGGAGATGGCTGTGGTTTGTTTGATTAGTATTGAAAGATAGCCCTATGTTTTGTTGTTCCCTGAAGATAAACTGCGCTAATCGTTCTCACTCTTACACCGGTTACGGTAACCGTTTCCCTTACTCGCACTCAGTCTGAACCGTATAAATTTCAAAATGCCATAACTAGCCATCCTCCGTTTATATTGTTTTGAGTAGCATACAATTGTTGTTGTTTCTGGATGCGCGTAATATTTCCGTACCTGGGCGTTTGCTTATTCAAAACGTGGTCCTCTTTTTCAATCGCTTTCTTATGCGTTGTTCTTAGATCGTCATCTGGTCATGTCAGTTGCAGATAAGTGGCCCTAAAGTGACAGTCTCTTCATGGATCAAATATCACGATTTGCCGTTCGCTCTTAGCCCCAAAAGTTATAGCATTTTAATAGCTGATTATGTTAAATTCATTTCGAGGCCTTATTTTCCCAATCGCGTTCGTCTGCCATGTATGTCCTTTTATTTATCAGATGCCCACTAGCTTTATGGACCTGGTCGTTACAAATTACTGCACCGGTAGGTAGTATGTGCAGATTGCGCATTTCTAAGAGTCGGCCAATATGTTCAGGCCAATTATTGTTTTGGCGGCACATTTTGTCTTGTTCATTTTTTGTAATTACAGCCTGTTCTTCACGCCGTCTGCTTCTTTCTTCGCTCGAATAATCCTTGGTGATCAATAAACACTTAAGTGAGCATATTTTAGAAGCGCGTGACTACGTTGCCACTACTGTAAAGAAAGCGCCGGCCATTCTATCGTCATGTTTTTTATGAGCTTTGGTTAGATTGAGGACTTTATTGTTTGGTATAGTGAATAATCCTTAATGAGTTACAGTGTTGTTATCTATCTAGCCCTATTTTTTCACTTCTTTGTGGTTTTGGTGGGCTGCATCGTAATCGCAGTCCACCAAATCTTTTGGTGGCGGCCAAACTAAGACACTCCAACCTATAATTGTAAGTTGAATCAGCCGTCATATTTTCTGTTAGAATAATTTCAAAACTGATCTACAATGAACGTCTGCAAGAAAATAGGATGATTTCCTGGGTATTCCTTGATAAACCTATTCTGGGCCCACCAAACTGAACAATTCGGACGCAGAAAACAGACATCGCACATTTCTCTCCGAGAACCCTGCCACTGATGGCGATCAAAGACGAAGTCGTAATGGTATGCTGGGTGTGCAGTGTCGCGTTGTTGTACAGGACAACCCAATTATACTTAATGGACTCAGCGACTTCATATATTTTCGTGGTGGTTTTACGAACTGTTTGACATAATGACAGTTTTTAATAGGGATTTCAACTCAGTAGCAGACGTACTGGAAACGGACACTTCCGTTGGCCTGCGTCAGCCGGCTCAAGTTAGATCGTGCTTTAAGGTGATTGAAACGGAGTTCTGGCGTTCGATGACTGTGCGATCTGATAACAGTACCATATTCTTCTTAATTCCGGATCACTGTTGTGCTGTGAAGGATTGCACACAAGGCGTGAGTGAACGGCGTGTACCACCATTGCAGATGCAGCATGGAAGGTGTTTGTCAAACCCGTAAGACATACCGAGCACCGGCCTCTTGAGACACTACTTTGAGCAGTTGAGTGTCATTTACCCGCCTTCGCAGGCTGCATTTGTGGCTTGGTTGGTCATGGCAGGGTTGCCGGATCATTTATACAAACTCACCTTCAGACAGCTGGAGTGGTCAGTAAGAAGTAGCGTGAGGCGTGGAAGAGGGACAGTGGTAATCAGATATGACAAGGCATATCACCAGGTGATTAGGATGCTCGGGGATGGAGGATGAAAGTATCCTAGTGAGAGCTGATCTTGGTCACGTAGCTTGATTTACATCAAAACGACGTAAAAATATGGTCTATGATTCTTTCACTGTTATTGATAAACTAAACAAATGTGTAGGCTGCATCGCTACCCATCTTGTTAGGTGGGTCAGGATGACGTTATACATGTGCAGTCATCCGGGGTTTCAGAACAGAGGTTCGCAGGACAGAATGTCTCATACTTCCATGCATTGTAATCACAATGACGCGACTACAATTATTCATGGATGCGCTGACTTCCCTGAGGTTACTGGCCCGACAGTTGCCGGTCAGTAGGGCACTTAGCGTTTCGAACACCTGAGCAAATTAGAGTGCTTGGTGCGGCACCGCCTCACGTCGTACTTGAAATCCAGAATATGTTAACTGTGTTCAGGGTTGTCAGACTACCGTTTCTACAAGGCCGAGTCTATCACTAGGCTGGAACTTATTCATCACTTGCTGCCATTCCTAGTTCGGTCCAGACAACTTCGCGTTGCTTTACACACCTGTGCGCGGTTGAGTAACTGAACATACGTGGCAGCCTATCCGAGACTGGGGAAAGAGTGGAGCGTTCCGGTTGTGGTAAAGAATCCGGCAAGGGGAGCCTGCCAGTCCTATGTCTCCTTGTTAGCGGGCGTGTCATCTAATTCTTGCCAAGCTGAGGCAACTACCGTTGGAGCACATTCTTTCTACTGACCTCTAGGCTGCTAGGCGAACCAACCCCAACCCTTCGATTCGTTGACAGGATATGCGGCGTTCATAGTGCGATTGCGGTTGGAAATGCGGTTAACTTAGTGCAATAGGAGTGGTTAACTTGAAAAGAAATCCTGTGATCGACTCATTGCAGGAAGCAACGACTCCTGACTCCAGATAAAGTTATTCGACAGAAAAAATCTGGCCTTTCTGGAGGCTTATGGTACATGCGATCGGTATGATCACTTGTGGTCATGGATGCTCCTAGGATGCGTCCTCTATCCTTCGCCACGGGGCAAACGACTAGTTGATTGCTGCAGTTACTGAAGTGCTGACACAACAGTGAGGTGCAGTCATTGGGTCGACTGAAAAGGAGCGCAGTTCCGTCTCTGAAATCCGGTTCCAGGGTTCGCTGTCAAGGGGCGCAAATGAACCTCTTACAATGCGTTTGCGGCACGACAAAACTGAACCCTCTGGGCCGTCCGATTAATTACGTCGATTGTCAGATGCATCCAGGCCCTTTCAGACTGTCAACTAATATAGAGTTGCCAGAGCTTGAGGGACACCTGAGGTCCATCACGACCTGTCTGCAGTTCTGTTACGGATATGCTCCAAAGTTTGTCTCGCAGACCTAGCCATTGCTTACTTGCGGAGATTGAAAGGTCATATCAGTAAGTCGTGTGCTGTAGTTTGCAGTTCAGTACTGAACGTCCACTGTTAGCACTGTTCCCGTTATATATACACACAACGGTAACAAAAGGCCACTCCGAGGCTGGAATACCGTGTACATAGAAAAAGCAGGATATTCAGTCACTTGCGACTCACCCCAGTTCACTGACGCCGGAAAAGCTCCTGTTCTACCTCGAGCCGCTTGATGACTGCAGGGGTACTTGCTTGCGTTAAAGTTTGCAACCGTTACTGATCATCAAACACGAAAATTCTTTTTGAAGTAGCCTACTGCAGAGTCTACTATCGCCACGGCCGATTGGTGGAGTAATTTCCTGGCCGCATATAATTATGACGTCCCGCATCCACTGGGCAGGGCTAGCATACTGACGCTCTGTCTTAGCTCACATGATTCGATGTGGCTGAACACTACAACTTCGGAACACAAACAGCTGCTGTCTCAAACTGAGGAATAGGCAAATGCACGAGGCAGTGCTATTCCTAGGTCATTTACGTTCCAAGTCAAGGAGAAACATCCCTAGATTTTTTTCACCGATAGTAGTTTGCTGTTGGATCTGATGGAAGTAGCGCATCGCCACTGCCGTCAGATCATACACCCGGCTTTACACGAGACCTTCCCGGACGATCGGTACAATTCCACTAGATCGCTGTTAAGATGAACCCGCTTTCATGACAGTGGCTCTGTTGAAATGAGACGAATACCGTTGTCCGCTTAACAGATATTAGTCGCGGCGCGCGTTCCTATAAGGCCAAATCAATAATAAATAACTCAATTCTGCAGCTTGAAAGTTACTTGAATGGCAGGCTGGCCTTTGAGATTGGTCTTTGATTGGTAACTACATATTAGTGTCAATCACCGTCCATTCAAATCTGTCAAGGGCTCTGATGAACACGCTATTTTTAGTTCTTGCGTTGACGATGATTCATCCGAGAAATTCCGCAAGTGTTTTTCAAAGACGGCTGGCCAGAGTTCAACGCTGAAAAAACGAAGTAACCGCCTGGCAATTATGCAGTTGACTTTCCTGAAAGGCGTGCTGCCACCCTTGATGTGACGGCGCTACGGAGAACATCCTTCACACAGTTCAAAAAGCGACTACATCTGCAAGTCCGAAAAAGTTGGCGAAGCTTCAACAGTTTTCACACGCTTTTCGTGATTACTGGTAAAGCGAGTATTAGAAGAATAAGGAATTCAAAGTTTAAAACAAAATGCTATGGAAGATTGTGCGATATTAATGAACAGCGAAAAAATGAGAGAGAGAAGGCGACATACTCCGGCTGCAGCGGTCAGTATCAACAGTAAAACTATACCGTAATTGCACACTTTGACGGTTCAAGGCTAAACAACCATTACAAACCGATAACATAAAGCTTTTTCACATGTGTCTTTGGTGAATCAAACAGAACAAAGAGGCTCCTCCCCTGTGATGCGTACCCGAATAAAGCAATGAGTTACGCAGTGACTTCGAGACCAGGGATACAGTAGGTACACATGAGTATGTTCAGTTCGGTTAAGGAATCGGAATAGGACTTGCACGCGAAAAGAGAATGAACACAGAAATTGGTGAGTCGGGAATATTCCGAAAGAAGTTCCCGATAAATTCGGCAGGTGCATAGTACATAGTGCTCCGCAACTCATCCTGAATAGTTCCGCTCCGCGAATTACTTTGGCACTACCTAGACTCCCACTGTTAGACACTTTCTAAATAATCTGGGTACATCGCTCTTCAGTCGGACTAGACACGGCTGGTTGTTATGTCCTGTGTACCCTCTAGAGCGTGAAAGATCTTTTCCATGCTCCCGTCCTCACTCCCTGAGTTGAGTGACGTCGTGTGTTTCAGAAGAACACTGTTCTCCATGAACATTTTCAAGCATGAACATTTGAAGGCCAGCATCCTGGCGGCCATAGACCAACAGTGGGAGGTGCTCGTCAGCGGATATCTTCCCCTTCTGTTGAATTCTTTATTTACCACTCCTCCCAGAAAACAAAGGTTTGGTAGGTCTCGCTTTAAAATTCCCGACTTAGGTTTTGCATAAGCAGCACGGATCATTCCACCAGAATCAGAAAAACGGTGCACTATCAAGCCAATGGGCAGGGGGGTTCTCGCACTCACATCGGCAGTTAGTATCGTGACAGTGCCCACCTAAAGGTGACGTTCTCGATTCAGCCTCATCGGTCGCGTTTGAAGAGTTGGAAGATACTGTTTAATTCACCATTTCTAACATACCGATGTTGGGTGATTAAACTTTTTTCACTTCAAAATGTACTTTTCGACAAGGGTTCCCTTGATTTTGATTCCAACATTAACTTTAAATTACAAGTAACTTGATGATAAAGAGGTAAGGTCATTGTCGCTAGACATCAGTCTTCGAACGTGGGATGATTGGGCGATTGTCGAGTATCCGTTCTATTTCGGCGAGTACTGTCAACAGTCTCACGGTTAAGTGTCTGCCGATCGAAAACAGCGCTTTGAATTCGTCGAACAGACTTCACCGGCCACTCCTAGAATCCGCCTCTGTGACTAATGTACGTAGAATTGAGACTTCATGCGGAATTTTGGTACACTCGATTACAGGAGAAACAAGAGTTTACGGCCGGTGACTAATTGAGAACACGTAGTGCTACCACAAGAGTGAAAGGGGGTCGGGAAATAATAAGGAACCACCAGGTGATGGTCTGTTCAGTTAGTTTGTTCCAAATTGTAGCTTCTCCTTCAGAGCCCGCGCAAACCGCTAAACTTGTAAGCGTAAAAGAGTGAGGACAGTAATTAGCTGAGTTGAGAGCATACGACTTGCGCCCCTTTAATTTTGGTTTCAGTTTACACTACCTCTAAGAAGCAGGATATGAGGGGCATAAGTTTGAAGTCGAGCCCCGGTCCGATATTGTAGCTCTTTGTTAACACCTACGCAGCTTCACCTGTAATCCGAATAGATATCGGTTGGTGTTCCAAACCTTCAGGTAAACCAGATCAACGTCATGAAGGTTGAGCAGGTGCCCAAAGACGGTGTTAAATTCACATAAATTGCTGCAGATTTTGATAGCGTTATACGCAACTATATCTCTTTCAATTATACGAAAACCTCAGTTAGACTGATCCGAAGTTACCGGGGCAGATTTGGGGGGAGAGGTACCGTTTAGGTTGCGTTTTCACAAAGAGGTTGGGGCGATCAACTATTGGCCAGTTTTCGCAGTGTGTCATTGGCGACTAACACATCGGCTTATGAGGTTTTTACTTTCCGCGGCAACGTGAATAATCCAAAACTTTCGACAACTTCATGTAAACGCTCGGATCTTCCTAGCTTGATAGCCCCTCAAATGAAACTGCTGGATAGCGATAGCTATCACATTATGTTTATCCGGCGACATAACGTGAATCGTTACGGTCAAAATTCAGAGGAAAGGTAGACAATCTCGGACCCATCGGGAGAAGGCCTTTAGTAATAACAGAGCCGCGGTATCTGGATGAGACTTCCACCTGATGTCTGCTCTTTCCCTTGGGCATGCAAGTTAGATGGATTCCGAATACCACGAAGAGAAGTTTCTAGCTGCGTAACCCTCATATCTCCTTAGAAGGACTTTAATTCTATGAGCGTCAAACAACCCCTCTTCATTGTGTTCTCGTGATGATTAGTGGTAATTGGAATCCAACAAGACTTCAACCGATTCATTTGGACGTTGGCTTTTAACAATTTATGTCAATAGAATTACTCCTAGAAACTTGACAGCAGTCCACTGAGGTTGTCTGCGGTATTCACCTATGATGCTGTTTATTCTGTTGAACAATTTCCATAGGCTCAACTGCTTTAGCTGTGCTGGTCCTTAAATCCAGCTGTTACCTGAGAAACTGCGGATCAGGCTGTCACGATTGTACATGTTGCCCACTCTTCACGTCTGATGGTGCTGTTTACGCGGTGTTGTAACTTGATCGTACTTGTCCCCACTGTTTCATACCGTGAGCATGGAACATATGCTACCGTTTGCTTGCGACAAACGTGGTAAAAGTCACAGTAACACTGATCACAGTGCAGCGCCTTTTAATCATCCTTGAAAGGAACATTAAGTCTCAGATGTATAGTTTAAAATATGCGAAAGGTGAGTACAGTTGCGGTCAACTCGGGTAGAGTAATATAACCATATTCGCGGGGCGCCACTCAAGGTTACAAAAGCAGAATTGTGCTAAAATTGCCCCACTGTCGTTGCAGAGGCAAACGTTACCAACTGCTCCTTGGCCAGTTTCAGGTATGTTACGGACAACATGCAACTCAGGGTTGCTTCTTGCAAACTCATTAGGTATTACGCATCTGTGGACCCGCATCTCAGGAGGTTCTTGTAGATGTTTCAACCAATCCTGCTACCCCTGTCGACTTTTTATTGAATGGTTAGACCCAACCTAGCCCTCTGAGATACAGTCCGTGCAAAATTATTTCTGGAAGTAGCGATAGGGCAACGACCTCACGAGAATCCTACGAGCTATGGGTGGCAGAGAGGCTACTTCTCTTGGTGGCTGGCTTCTAACGCAGTGTGGAGCTAACAGTAAGCTGTCTTGTTTTTGCGTCCCACATCGAATAATGGCGAAATTCTTCGACCGTACACTTTCTTTATCTACAAATATCCTATTTCTGGCATGGCCTTGAACATGAGGTCAATATTAACCTTGTGAAGCCAGAGATGATGCAACTACTTATTATTTTCTGACTGAACATTGAAAATTTTGAGAAATATCTTTTTAGAAGAGATGGGCCAAATGCTTCTTCATAAACCGGGATTTTTCTCTCCCATTGTGTCTGTTTTCTCACCTTATTTTCGTAGTTGATGTATTGTACAATTAACAATTGTGTGTACGGCGTGCGTTTCACTTTACAATTTGTATAATGATCACGCTCCTCTGAGCGTGTTTCTCACAGATTCCTTGGGAGGTATGCCATTATTATTATAACACATTCTGGGATGCTAATCCGTCGTTGCCCATTTCTCTCACATCCACAACCTGCTCGGAACAGTGTGGATGGAATAGTGTGGATGATTTCACAGCTGTAAGAGCCGTTTGTTCAACTGAAGCCTTCCTCCAGAGAGCAATAAAGTTCAACTATAAGTGAAACCGACCTCAAAGGATGCATCCAGCAAAAAGGGTGGACGGTCGTTTATGTAAACTTCCGTCTTAACGGGTTGACGCACGTCTTTCTGCCGCTGTTCCGCCATCAGAAATTCACGGTGCACACTAAGTTGTCAACGGATGGCATGGCAGTGCCACACAATCACGAATTTCTTTCCATCTCGGCGACCAGGAAAAATATAGTTGGGGTGAATGATAAATGAAGTTGCCCGATAACTGAGTAGACGCTTGGTAGCGTGGTCGGACAAATAAGCGGACGGTCACTCAAAAATATTGACACTTCAGCGCACCAAGTGCGTTATAGTCACACTGCTTCAGGTTAAAGAAAGATCTATTCACCTACATCATGTTCCAGTCGAGGTCTATTATGAAAAGACCCCCGTCGGGTGATCGTGTTGTTTTATGCGGTATGAACTCTCAGCATAGGTGTCCTCGTAAGGCAAAGCGACCAGCACGGCAGCAAAGATGAGTGTACTTCCGGTTAACATCTAGCAAACTACCCTAAAACTCAGACATCTGTTTTGGCATCAGTTCGCCGCAAGGATGTTCTGGGCCACCGTGGATTTGAAGCATAGCTAGCAGATTCCTGCGAAGGTATCTAGATGTCAAAAGGAAAAGACGGTTTGTGTTCGGTTGCATGGAATACGGAACGACACAATACTGGTGACTTTGAATCAAATGGATTGCATGTGTATGTTATTCTTGACGAACATGGATGATGGTGAAAGTCTTTCCAAAGGTTGGGTCTCGAGAATGCTCCATAACTAGCAATGAACTGCAGTAATTGAAATATCACAAAGAAATTCGTGGAGATGCCCAGGCCCAAGTCAGTCGGTTTGTCAGTAGGTCACAGTTCTTTGAATCACCAAGGTTTTTGGCAAAGTTGGCCGGAACACCTGATTCATTGGTACTTATGGGTATCAGCTAGTCACCTGTAATTGGATGCCCCTGACCGTGCTTAACTTCCTTGGTTTTGCATTCTGAGCCACTGGATAGTGGATGGTCTGCAACAAACCACTTTCCGAGGTCTACAAGGTGGTCCCGGTGTGGGCGCTCCTCCTAAGGGAACTGAATAAGCCGTCGGGTTTTAG
Source organism: Paragonimus heterotremus (assembly GCA_013368495.1). Taxonomy (NCBI): domain Eukaryota; kingdom Metazoa; phylum Platyhelminthes; class Trematoda; order Plagiorchiida; family Troglotrematidae; genus Paragonimus; species Paragonimus heterotremus. Next base: position 20,722 of record LUCH01004118.1, on the reverse strand, counting down.
TCATCCATACATGACTGAGGATGAAACTGCGTTGTGGCCGGCAACTCAGTAACCCCCGGGTTGAACGGTAAGTGCCTCGGAGTGAATCCCTTTGGCACACCTGTTGAGGGTGATTAATCTCGAAACAGAATACCACCGAGTCTCAGATAAGATAGTCACCAGTCTAGCAGTCCTATGGTTATATCCGCGTGTCACTGACTATGCTAGAACTCGGTGGTTTTCGCAGTACTGTGGGCGATTGGAAAGGGCAAAAGCCCTTGTGAGTTCGAGAAACTTTGCGTCCTCCACAACACTAATGTAGCCAGCCTCTGCCGCTTCATCTATTGACTCACGTAGGTTTATGATGCGTAAACAGAATCGCCGAAATTTTTATTGGTTTTCCACTAACAGTTCGTTGCACATAATATATCTCCGAATGCTCTCATCTTGTGAGCCTCCTATTATTTTTGAACGGTAGAGAACGATGCTGCTGGACGGTAGCTGGAAACTTCCTCCCTAAAGTTTTCTGTACGACTTTGTGTGGCAACCGCGCGTTTTCATGCTTTAGGTACACCGACTGTCCTCCAGGCGCATTAGGATTAGCAAGGCAGAAGATAAACCAGTTGTCGCGCACATACTGACAAAACCAGCGGTGTTAAATAAAAGCTCAGTCGGGTTTGCAACATACATTCTCCTAAAAAGAGGAACAATGAATGTTAACTATCATTAGGAAAGAGGTTTGCCAATATAAGTCAAACTTTGGGGTTTTCCAAACACCAAAGACTACTGAGCACACGGCACAGCCGCATTTTCGAGGTTCGCCGTCCCAGGACCTTACCTATTTTTAATACAGGGTGGACCGCATCGGGCATGGCGGTTCGTCACGAATAGCCCGAAAAACGTCTTTGGATCCTTCTAGCATCGGATCATAGTTATGGGTCGGCGATCAAATGTCTCGCATTGTGAGGGGACGCACAGCTTGCAACCTTTGTTGGATTTCGAATACGCCTGGCAAGTTCCTTCAGTTGGGGATAAACTCCGCGGTATCTACTTGATATCACTGATATCTCAGATGAGAGTATAAACGTCACTCTAACTTCCATCTTTTCTTGGATTCCTTCACTACCTCTCCGGCACTTGACCATCGAGCAGGCTGACATATTTCGATACAGTTAAAAGTTTCATTGATGAAAGGCTACTTCCCTGTGGTCTCATCACTTCAATTTTGGGTGGGATAAGTCAGCGATTCCATTAGTCGCTATCGTATATCAGCTAATTCTATTAACTGAAACAGAAAAAGAGGAAGAGGGGAAGGAAACCAAAGGTACTTTACACTGTGAAGAGCCCTCCATTTTGGGGCATGCTATCACAGTCCTGCTGGATAGACTCGGCCCACAGGACGGATTTTTTCTGAAACTGCTAGCGGATGGGAAAGAAATGGACGTCGCATTTAAGCCCCTCAAACAAATCAGTGTTCTTGCAACTGGGAGCGATTGATACGTGATGATCTGAGGTTATCCATAACCCCCGCGTGGAATAGGTTCCAAAGACGGATTGCTATATAGAATCAAGTAGCAAAATTTATGAAGTAGGCCAACATTGTTGGCCATGTGGCTGTTGAAATAATTGTAAGGCTCGAGAGGTGTTCAAAAATTCACGGGTGGGTACTCTGAATTTTAGACCACTACTGGTTGCATTGGCAAATTCTCGTCATGAGGATATATTTTTGTGTGCCGCTTGAAGTAATCGTGCGGAGTCTCAGGGGAGGATCACAGTCTCACCACGTAACTCCGTCGAATGGAGAAACACGAATATTAGCGTCTTCCAGAGTGTCACAAGAGATGACAGGCTCATTGCCTCTGGCCCACTCAGAGCGCAGGTTGAGATCTTGGAAATATGTCAACCAAGCGGAGATAGCATATCTACGGAAAAGAATGAGAATTTCAGTAGGTTGTTACCGTATTCGGATAGTGAAGTCCTTAAAAGAGGTATCATCGCCGCGAAGGCGAGTACTCCGACGCCCCATCTACATCCTTGGTGGGAAAGTCAGCACTCCGTTCAGATAACGGGACAGGCGTTGAAACGTAATGGTCGTGGTATCCTCTTCTTCCTGTGATGTTGACGTGCTGCCAGCGACAAACAAAGGGTAGGAATGAGCGCGATCTACACGAAAGTATGTAGTGTAGGGAATATGCGGTGCGAGCTCCGAGTAGTTACTGAGAGGGTAGGTATAGCCATCGTCACAGAGAATTGAGTAAGACCAGAAGTTGATATTGCTGCTTAGAACCCCCGAAGAGTCGTCTACACAGTACGAGTGGACAAGATGAAAGGGTTGGCTCTGATTTGTTCCTTTTATTAGCCCGGCAGTACAAACAGGGTGCTGGCAGAAACCTTGTAACCTCAAATGTGGCGGATGCAAATTGCTTGACCAGAGTGGGGGACAGTATGGTGCTTGTAGCGAGAGCATCCAGGGTCCCATAATATCTGGGACAAAAGATGAATGATCGCCTGCACATTTCCTGAATCAAACATACCCAGCTGATAAAAGGACTTCAGCGCGTCTGAAATAGACTGGGCGGAGAAGCATAATTCAAATGCCTCTTTTCGAGTGACTTTGCTTGGACTCATGCGAGCCAAAACATTAATGCATCATATGAGCCAGCTTACATGGTGAAGGTCGTGGCAGGCATGGGCTGTGATGGATTGGTGGAGCTAATACTAGAAACCAACAGCTTGGCAATTTATAATAAATTACGTCAGACGTACAAAAAGGTAATATCAAGGGGCTTGTTAGAAAGTGGGCTCATCATCTTGGTTGCCTGCTGTATGTCAGGCCGAGTTAAATGGGGGATGAGACTGGGAGAAAAGCATCATTAGTCTAGCAGACAAGTTCGCTCCACCGCGTAAAACCAGACTGTGAGGCACTCGCCAATTTTGGAAGAGGGAGGAAATTAGGGTTCATACCAACCAGAAACAGTGAAGACTAGCCTTTCGGGAGAATCTAGCCGAGCGAACTAACAGCAACTCGAAGGCTTACACCATTACGTACAGTCCTAGGCACCCATGCGAATGGCTACCGAGGGCGCTAAGATTAGGCGGAGACTGCACGACATGATGTGCATGAAAAAGTCGAGAGTCGTACTATGTTTTTCCGAAAAGGTGCATGCGATAGGTATTGATTGGCCCACCGATTGAAACACTGGCTGATATTCCTGAGGTGCCGGAGTTATTGGTGACATTTTCGGATATGCTAAGGCGACTGGGCGGAGTCTTGTCACATCCCCTTGCATGTTTGCTTACCATCCCACTAAAACAGAGTGGGCTAACTGAAAAATGGAGGTCGGCAGTGTTGACTCCCAGTTCGCTAAGGCGGCAAAAGGGGGAGGCGTTCAACCGTCGTCCAGTTGACCTCACTTCTACAGTGTCGAACGTGTAAGAAAGGGTAGTCGGGGGTAGGATGGCCATTTATGTTGTCAACCGTGGAATTCTGACGACAAAGCAACCTATCTTTGTGAGACAGCAATCTTGCTTGACAAACCTGTCAAACATTCCAGACGAAATTACCAAGAGATAGGAAGTAGTGAAGCAGGTCGTAGTAGGTTATCTTAAGTTGGCTCGGGCAAACATGGGCTGCTAGTACTAAAACGAAGGGATTCAAAGGTGTCCGTCAAGATCATATCACGGACTGTGGAATGTGTGCGCGACTGAAGCTTCTACCATCAGATGGAGGGGGTGAACTCCAATCTCACTGCTAACGACGGCGGAGTACGGCAGAGTTCACACCTGGGACCTTTACTTTTCGAGTTACGTTGATGACCGTCGTGAGAAGACCAAAACTGTATGTGTTACAAGTTCGTTGATTATGTGAAGTTCGTAGGATGCCAAGCGGAACGCCCTGCGTAATAAGGCTCTAACACAACTTACCGAAAGACTGCGCGACGGGGACCGGCATGTATTGTTACTGAGTGCAAACATCTGATTGGAGCTGGAGTAGAGGGGGCAAGCAGGCCCATAGAAGGATGTAAAGGGGTCATGGACGTAGGACGAGCTAAGGAGGTGAGGGACATATATATATATGTAACCCTGAACCTCAAAGCATCGACTCAACGAGCAGCGGCAGCACGAAAAAGTCAACTGAGAGCTATACCAACTAAGGGAGGCCGTAGCATAACGGGAACACGGCAACACCCATATTACACTCAGGCATGGTTGCAATATCCAGTGAGGAATAACCAGGCACTTGACGGGGTCTGGCGCAGCTGCACGAGACTGCATGCCAGGCTCGGGAGGATTCAATTATCCAGGGAAACTCACGTGTCTTACCCTTTTCTTATTGAAGCTGAGGCGCAGCAAGTGATCACATAGGGACTTCCAAGTTCACGAAGGGACGATCTGACGCACGACAGCATTTGTTCGCCCACAACATTAACTCAGCATTCAGAGTATATGGGTTGAGACTAGCTTAGTTTCGAGTCAAAACTAACGCTCGAGCTCATTTCTCCCTATGCGGAGTCGCGAGTGCACGGAATAGTCTGCCACCGAAAATGGTATCATCCATTACGATGACCAATTCCAAGCAGGAACTGGGCAACATCTGTCTGGCAGTTTCCAAGGTTGGCGTGAAAAGCTCGACCAGTCAGGTAATATGGTGTAGAAATGTGCTCCTTACAGATACCTCGGCACTTATTCTTGCTCTTTACGCTGTCCGTTTTGTGGCTACTCTTACTGAGTGGTGCTTGTTTGCGGAAAGAAATCTTAGAAAATAGAGGGCCTTTCCGCCTTTCGGTGTGTTTGCCTCCCTCCCGTCTTAGTTTTCCTACGTTACGTCACCTTCGCCGATTGGTCGTGTTGATAGAGTCTGAAAGAGGTCTGGAGTGCACCAGCGCTTGCACCGGTCCTGTTTGCCAATCGATGAGGTTGTCTTGCGAGTAGACAGTGGGATCATTCACATGCCACTTCTTATCGGTTCTCATTGGCAAGAATAAAGTGGAGCTGTGTCCTCTTCAGTTGTTGGAACACCGTGAGATCCTTGGAGCTCACATATGTAAGAAACGGGACAACGGTGGCACTCGCCGTAAGTTCTGTGAACTGAAGTGAACTGACCTGTAGGGTGTAAAGTCCGAGAGCGTTTCGTCAGTAAACGGTGGCAGATGTAAAGACGGTTGCCGTGGCGAATAGTTGCTGGCGAAGTACACCAGTGCCTGCAGAGTCGGTGACAATTGGGCGGCACTCAGATGTCAGACATTTCCGTATCACCTAAGAGGTGGTTGAAACGGTACATACAAATGGAACGGAGGTTGCACGTTTATAGATCAGATTATATGGCCGGACGCCAGAGGTGATGGTTAAGATCTCAGCGAATCAGCACTGCAGGCAACACGAGGGTGAAGCGCTAACGACGCCAGATATGCATTTGTTGGGTTTCACCGTTTAAACAGGGGGCAGGAGAGTAGCAGTCATTTTTGTACTTCGAAGCCTTGTTTCTTCATCGTCGGAAGACAAGGCGATGCTGAAGACACGTAAGTGGCAATGCCAGAAATATGTTCACCTTTTAAGGTTTTGGTGCATCAGAGATTGGCTGGACGATGGAATGTGTTCCGAGAAAGTTCGCTTAGTTTGAATTGCCGAAGCTCTTACAATCGGAGACGATAATGCTACAAACGAAATAAGTGATAAGATGGAGTTCAGCTTAAAACTCTACGGTCCTAAACTTGGTTATCACCAAATGCTCCAATGTCACTGGACAAGTCACGGTGGAGGCGCCGTCGGGCAGAATTGATCATAGGATCCTTGAGATGTGACTAGGCGTAGAAGGGGTTGAGCCACCATACAAATATTACAGACATTTTTGCAGCATGGACGTGCAAGAGCTTCCTAGATCAGTCGACAAGATAGATTGGGTACCTCAGGCAAACAGCGTCGGCCTAGGCTGGATGAACATTAAAAGTAACCTGACAGCTCTGGGGGATGTTTCAGTTTCACTTTGAAGAGTAGCACGGAAGGACGTTCCTCCTTGGTGGAACAGTATAGTAAAGTGAGCTGGAGCTGGAAAACGCTGCCTGGGAAGGGTTCAGGCGGAATGGAGGACAGAAGAGGCAGCTTTACGGTTTTACTGGGATGACGGCTCGATAAGCCTTAAATAAATGCCGTCTTCAATGCTGGGGAGAGACTGGTTAAGAAAGCCGGGAGTGATCCCAACCTTAACTACATCCGGGTGCGATCCAAACCGGCCCCACGAATGGCAGTTGGACTGGCAAAGAATAAGCAACGTGCTACTGCGCGGACAACTGAACAAAAATTGAGACCACACCTTATTTCTTCCAATAGGGTGATGTTCTAAACTCCGTTAGGTGGTCCAAAAATGAGGACACTGAGGGAAACGACCTAAGGTTGGCTGATATCACGGCGAAAAAAGAGAATATAGAGCGATTCTTCGGTGAACTTCAAGTTGATAAGGCGGTGAGACTGGGCAGTTCAAACCAAACCACACTTGAACCGCCAACTAGGGTGTCGGTTGATTTACTTACCGACATCATCAACAGGACTTCCGCGGCGGCTTGCTTACTAATGAACCGGAGGCCGGACGCTGTCGTCTGTGTCTATAACAGAGGGAGCAAAGAAAAAGCGGCTAATTAATGACTGACAGGCTTTACTTCTGGAGGGCTTGGATAGAACACAAAGCGAAAAATAGTGGTTCATTTCAGAAGGACGCCGTCGTTTCTGCGCAGCTACATGGTTCCATGGGTATATGACATTTCAGCACTAACCTGTTTGTTTTCTCGACAAAGCCACTAGAACGACTGAAGAAGGACAGTGTTAAAGTCTGGTAACTGGGCTTCCTGGAGGCATTTGCTTAGGGAATTCACCGACTACTCTTCTTAAGGCTGAGATCATGTGAGGTAGCCCCATAAGCTCACAGGTTGGATTACGGAGTTTCCAGTGAATGTAGCATTTCATGTGGAGGTAGAACGGACCGGATCAAAGGTTGGCGAGCATACGGCAGGGTTCTTCAGGAATCGGCTCTGGACCCCTGCTATGTTCGATCTTTATGTATTGTCTGTTGATACCATTAAGCTGTCCGTACTATTTGTTCGCAGGCGACATGAAGTTGGTAGGCAATTACCCTAATCTAGCCCTACGGATAAACCGGGATACGTTGTGCCAATTCCCAATTGAGTGAAAACTACTGTTCACTGCAGCCAGACGTAGACATCTATTGAGGCAATAGGTACTAAAGTGCACACGATGGCTGAGAAGTGAAGACAACCATACGGAGCTAATGAAACAGAGCCACACGGTCTCAGGCGTTCAAATCACGGATGACTTCACATCTGGCAAGCACTGCCCAGGGGCCGCAAAGAAGGCAAACGGGACATTGGTGCAGCCTAGGAAAGCGATTACGGGGATGTTAATGTCGCCGCATTAAGTGCATGTTGGGCTGCACGTGAGGTATGCAGTAAAATCCTGGAGCACTGTCCACTTAAGGAACAATAAAGTGCTGGTGTGAGTTCATAGGGGATCAACTAGGCTGTTCGAAGGGTCAAAATGAACGGATTGCGGAGATGGATGTTTCCCTGCTGATGGGGGTCAAGGAAAGGGGCTGATCCCATTGAGTTTTTCCACATGCTGAAGGGACTTTTGGATTTAAGGGAGTAGGGACACTGGCAAGGAACATGGGTTTACGCTGAGTGGCCATAATACGAAGCCATCAGAAGCTGGAGATCAGAATTCATAGAGGACGGTGCTCTATGCTAAGAGGGTTGTAAATGACCGGGGTAAACTGCCTTGTAATGTAATGGAGGCTATCATCGTATCTATATTAAAGCTGAGACTTCATGACTGTTGGCGGGCAGGATGCACAGATTGTTGTATAAAATATTTAGAGCTACGGGCAGTGATATTTGGAAGTGGCAGTATTTCTGGCAAAATACTCAACCTTATTGTTATGATTATTCCGCTCATTTACATCCTCATTCTTAGCGTAGATCTTTCATCTCGAGCTCCGTCTACTGGCGGCTTTGCCTAGAGACAACTTGTGTCGGGCTCTGTTGGTTTGGTTGCTGTTTAATGGGCAAAGTTATGCAGACAGGCGGTGAAAAAGTAAGGCTGTGGTGTCTCTCAATATGAACGACCATTGCCATTAAATTGCGAAAACCTCGAAATACAGGACACGCTGCACAAGGTTTTTGAGGTGTAAGAACGTGCTTTCATGTGATGTTACTATGAAACTTTTTAACCGCTGCAGAATGGGCTCTATTTTAGGAGGAGCGGGAAATACTCACGGTTATTTTCTGAAGCGACGGGATTACCTTTTTTAGTTCCAATCTAAATTTGGTTTCTGACAATAATCACTAAATCGCGAGGTTTAAGGAACCTCGCCTTCGAATCTTGACCTGACATTCATTATCTGTTTTCACCTTAAGTTCGACGACCGCGTTGGGCTTTCATTCAAACGCGCTGTTTTCAGAGGTTGGGTTTGGTGGAACAATTCTTTGTCGCACCGAACGATGACGGCGGCGGAAATCTTACCAAGGAGATCTATAGACTCCGTCCTTGGACCTCCATCGGGTGACGGCTTTTTTCTGATAGGGATATTAACCAATCTAATGGCCTTCTTCCTGAGGTCATTAGTTGAGGCTGTACAGATGTTTTTAAGACAATTTCAGATGATTTGTTACTTAACACAGATTAGCGATCTTGCCCTATTCTTAGCTTGCCAAAGGACGGTGCTATGCCCTGTTTTCGACGGCTGTTTTTCAGGTCGGCAGATGTCCGCTTGGCACCGACGAGGCTCGTGTGCCTTGAGCCCCCCACCCTGAACACATACATTAGTTTCGGACATAAACCATTAGTTCTCTTTTGACTCCTAGTTCCGGAAGATGCATCACGCGAAAGCAGCCCTATGGATATTATACTCTTCCCTTCCAACGTGACATAATGTGGCGTTGCATAAATAATTTAGAAACCACTCTGAATCGCTTGGACGCCCTGAAAGCCGTCGCGCCGAGCTCGCTCTACCCGTCGGTTTGTGCTCAACCCAAAATCATTCTACCAGTTTACTCTGTCTCACTAAGTCTCGAGCTGACAGCCTTCGCCTAAACTTCAGTAGGCGCACGACAACCGACAATCAAGAATCCGCGGGAGATCTCTTCTCCCACTCTACCTCAACCTTCACGGCTGCTTGCGCTCTTTTTCCTCTGGTTGTCTCGGCTGCCCCTGGCATGTTGTTATCAGTCCTACTCTTCACAGTTGCTGTAATCACTAATAGGCTTCAGCTCCTCAGCGTTAGTGAATCTCCGGAGCCGGACAGCATTCTTTCGGCACTTTCCAGAGCTTTTGCGGGAAAGTTAACACACATTCTTCTTCAACTATACACCCGTTCCATAGACACAGTTCATCTACCCTCCGGCAGGAAGCTTGCGGTCATCCCACTCATTTGTAAGAGCGGGAAGCGAAAAGAAACCAGCCAGCTGTGGGTAATCTGCACTTAAAGGTAATAACGTATATTTCTCAATGCGTTAGCGACGGGCATGCTCGGAGATAAACGATCACTGCAGACAGTTACAGGCGATAAAATGGTGAATTGCATAAGAAGACAGATGTGAAATTTATCAACAAAAAAGTATACCCGGAGAAAAAAGGATTGTAGTTAACAAAACTTTGACGTATACATCAGGAAAGAAGATTGTTCGCTTGTTCCACAGATTCAGTCCAAAAGATGGAACGTTACATTTATCTACCTCGTATAAATTTATGTAGCGGCTGCTGTTTCAAAAATGTGAAGGCTACGCAGGGCAATATATCGAAAGGTATTTTCAGGGGATTCCGCTATCACTTGATGTAAATAGCGTCGGGAAAATGTTGAAATAATTCCGCTCGGGCGAGGAAGGACAGGAAATTCCAAAACCTGGGGAACAGTTGGGCAGACTCCAGCCCAGGACTTTGTCGATTGCTTGGAAACGTCCAAAAGTTGAAAATCTCGCAAATCGTTCCGTTAGTACGATGTTCTGGGCATCCATTCGTTGCAGAAGTTCTCCACGCATAACGGATGTTTGTGGGAGTAAGAAAAGATCGCGAGTTCACGTGTCAAATGGGGTAAGGTGAAGTGAGCATATGTAATGTGATGAAAAATGTGATTAGTATTTTGTTGACAAAGACTATGTGACATTATTATTTTTGATGGTTTTTTAAAATAAAGTGTTCAACACTTGCAAGGAGTTGCCATAGTATTTCGCGATAATCTGGTAGCCAGTATCTACTTCTAGAATGATTATCGCGTGATAATCAAAACTTTTATAACGTTTTGACCTCAGTTTGTTTTATAAAACCAATGTTTGAGCTACATTTCACACTTCATAGCACACAAAGACTCTTATGTGGTTAACAAGAAGGGTTTAATGCATGGAAGCGGCTTACAGTGTAGATTAAGGATTTGATGTGGTTTTGTAAGGTATACAGAAGCAGCACTTTTCTCCCACAGTTTTCCCTGGAGAGTTTTGTATGCTAGTGAACCAACCGTCAATGCCGGCTACTATTGCTTAAAACTCGAAGGCTCATCAAAACAAACAGGTTAATACAAATGGACGTACATACAATGTGTGGGAGAATCGTGTATGTGGGTTACAGACCTGTTTTTCTATGCTTGTGTTCTGAATATAGCCCTACATCAGGTCTTGCTGCTGAATTCATTATAAGCTTCAGTTTTATATTTTCCAGCAATCTGCCCAATAGTGCACATGAATGAAATGATGTTGATTTTCCGACGGTTTCATGGGTGTGCCGTGGATCCAATGCTAGATAGAGTGTGAGTAAACGGTGGGGACACAATAAGCTTTTTCAGGCAAATTGTTTTCAACAGGAGCCTGACAACAGGGACGGGTATGAGCGCTACAGGTAGCTGAAGGCTAAACGTTTTCTGGACCACATTCAGAAATGTCATCAGAGGATACACACAGTTTATAGACAGACATTATTATTGGTGGCGTGAGATGGCCGTCCGAGCCCTTTCTGGGACGCCGAATGTTGTTACCGGCTTGGATTCCGTTCGGAAGTTTACTCCAAATACGAGAATAGTTTTCAATAAAGAAGTTAGCGCGTATTATTTTCTGTACTAAAAGGGCTGATAAAATGGAATCCTTATTTCTCAGACCATAAGGGGGATGTGTTGAAAATGAACAACACACGCTGCAGTGTTGGTGTCGGAATGAATCTATTTATACATAAATGTGAGGTTCAACTTTAGCCTTCGTAGCCAGAGTGGACCAATACCAAGTGTATGACGGCGTTCTGTGTAGGCGTGTAAGAGTGAATATCCTGATAAGCTTTTGATCACTGCTCACTGGAGATTTTCTAACACAAGCTTATCACGTTTGCCTGAGTGGCAGTGAATGAAAGTGCAGTACTGCAGTTGAGGTTGAACGCACATTTTGTGAAACGTCAGCCTCATAGCCGGTAGACCGAATGTTTTTTTGACACAGTCTTTTGTCCCCTAAGTTTTCTCTACCAAAAAGCGAGCTTCTGCCAGTTGTGTCGAAAATGCTCAATAGGTCACTCACTCTGGGTTCATCCGGAGTTGAAAAACTTACCCCGTTTGACTCAAAGTGATTTTAGATGAGAACGACCTCACGTGACTGATCTATTTTTGGTGATAGATGACTGTAAACATTCAGTTGATCGCAGCTCCGAAGCTGTTGTCACATTTTTCGATTTCGGCCAAGCTTTTGATGGCATTCCTCGTTCTATTCTTACTTCTGAACTTCTTCTGTAAGGTTATTCTCTTACATTAGTACACTGGGTGGGTGACCTTTTTCAGCCGTTGCTTTCGAGTTTGTGTACACAAAACGTGCTCAGGCACCCGTCTGGTTACATCAGGCATCCAAAAAGCGTCCACCATCGGACCCTCGCCACTCACACTATTCATCAACGAACTTTTTGACCCCCGACATCTCGCTGTCTGTTGTGTGTGGATGACAACACGTTGTGGCGCGCGATGTCCCCAGAAAAAGATGGCGCTCTTCTGCGGAAGGACGCTGCCCCTTTGTATGCATGGCTCCTGGTGATCAGTTTCCAACCTAATTCAGCAAACTGCAAGGCTCCGCAATCAGGCTGCTCCTCAAGCGGCAGTGTTACCTTGGAACTTCCTCCCTCCCCGGAGCTTCACCGGAAGGTGTTCTGAAGACAACAAACTCATCAAACTTGCCGCAGTCACCCAAAGTTACACCCCGGACTCGCTGATTAGATCCCCTTTTGGTATACTGTTCAGTTCCCTGGGGTGTCTTGAGCTCTTCCTCTGAAAACTGTTCCCTTCATTCGTTTGCTCATTCCGTTAAATTAACAATCAGGCGGCTGCTGAATAGTTCCGGTTCGACGTCCTCTGTCCCAAAACTGTCAGAAGGTCAGCCACGAGGTAAGATTGTGCTCCTTCTAACCGCGTTTGTTTGCTTATACAGAGATTTCTGTTGAGCGCCGCACCCACTGTGTTATTTTTTGTTTAGCCTCCATCGACCCCTGGAGCCATCAACTCACTCATTTTTCAGGGCTGTCAGTCCAACGTCCTGAAGGTTTCACTTGCTGTGCATGCGTGTGTGCTATGGAAGGCTCATCCTGCTGAAGTCTTTACACTCGATGGCGTAGACGCTTTCAAACACGAGAGTGATGGGTTTATGCTCTCCGAGTCTGAACGATCTAATCGGCTTGCTATGTACTACACCACCGAGTAGTTGGGCACTGCGCGGATAATATAATGCACACCGATGTGCACGCTTCCTCCTCAGACGAAGCCTTGTAAATGATTGCTCGTAACGCTGTGTTCACAGCAGCTTCCAAAAAGCGATTCACATTACATTGTAATTTAGGTAATCTCGGTTGGTCTAGTAAAGATCGCTGTTGACTATCGTTCTGGCCGAGAAGCTTCAGACACCTGTGGTGGTCAACAACGAGTCACTGAGTAGCCCAAGCAAGTACAGGCGTATCTCGCTAGGCTGTCAGAGAAGGATGAATGAACGAACACAACCAAGAAGTTACCGAGTTCAAGCAAGTTACGGTAATCAAGGGTTCTGGCTCACGAAAGGTGTCAAAATGTACACGGGGTCGATTTCGACTACAACATTCCTGAGGAAGGCCACTCGAGGTAGCTGAAACGTAGAGTATTACAACTTGCTTGTAACTTGTGGTATTTTCAATCCGCTTATCAGTGACATGTTGAACACGACGACCAAACTGTTTGACTTCACTTGTACTATATTTGGTGCGGATATCCTCTGCACTTTCTCTTTTCGGCCACCAATTCCGGGCAAAATACGTCGTCTCCTTCATGACTTTTCTCATTTATTCGCGACGCATAAGTTAACGGAAAGCTCGGCGGACCAAATTGCGTTCCACACTGTTCGAAGTAGGTGTGGGCAGGAAATCCGTGAAAACGTCAGGCTCATACAAGAAAATACCCTTTTCACAGCCTGCGAGGATAAAACTTTATGCTGAAGCATATGCGAGGACTAAAAATGAATAACTCTGGCTGTTTCATTGCGACTGTCCTACAGGGAGACCCCGTCTGACTCACCAGTTTTGACTGTCATTCACAGGGTAATATTCAGCAGTTTACGACGTCGCATTACCGAATTGAAACCCTATCCTACTGCTGCAGAACTTCCGACAACCGCTCGTTACCAGAGTTTTCCGTGTCAGATGGTGAAGACCTTTTATTCAAGGTCAATTCATGCATTACAAGGGGTCTTCACAAGATTCATTCCAGAATTATCAAAGAAGCATTTGCTGGTCTGGCGGAACCCCTTCGTGAGCTGTTTAAACAGACACTCCGGGCTGGTATGGTCCCTAGTGCCCAGAAGGAGGCAACGGTCACGTCAATCATTAAGGCTGGCGGCCGGCGTTTCCGGGCTAAATATCGACCATTCAGTCTTACGGACCCTCCATACAGAATACTGGAACGCTTATTAGCGCGTGCCTTCCTCGACCACTTTTTATCAAACTACGTTATTTCATCTAAGCAGCATGGCTTCCTTCCTGGTAGGTCATGCGCGGCAAATATGCTTATCTTCTTGGATTGTCTGACAGAACCCAGAGACAATGGCCCCATCACAGGTGCTATCTTTATCGACTTTACCGAAGCCTTTGACCGTGCTCACATGGCCCTCTGAAACACCAAGTGGAAGCCCGCAATGCTCCGGGGGAGTTCTTCGCTGGATTGCCTCTTTCCTGGACGATAAGATTTTTAGAGTTGGAGACAGACCAGATTTTTTGCCCCCCTTTTTCATTTCTGCAAGAGTTCCTCGAAGATCACCGCTAGGTCCTCCGTTATTTCTTACTTACATCAGCGACCTTCCGGACAGTGCTTCCAGCAAAACTCTGCCATACGCCGACGACCTAAAAATCGGGAATGCCACCGATCCCATCACACTACAGATTGACCTTCAAGCGAGTAATCGCTGTTCGGAAGATTGGAGCCTCCCAAAAAATGACAATAAGTGCACGCGCATATCACCCGGTCTAGATTCTGACAGTAGCTTCGTGATTTATGGTGGGTTCAATATAGTAGACATGAAAATCGATTTGGAGGAGGGCCTGGGCGTCTGGTTGTTGTCCAACCTATTTTTCGCGTATCACTACGAGATTTGTCATTAGCAGGACGATTAAGCGCACCTTCCCCCATAAATAAGACAGCGGTTCAAACGGTTTACGTGGCTTATATAAAACCACCGCTAGAGCATGTTAATCAGGCCGTGTATAGCGATATGAAGGACATACCTGCAGTTGAACGTGTCCAGCGCGCATCTCCCAAACCAGTCACGGGCCCAAGAAATGTCGCGTACGTGTCTCGAAAAAGATTCTTGATTTATACCTAGTTGAATTTCGACAACGCCGCAGTGATTCAGTTCTCAAGTACTTCTTGATGAGCGATTCTTTATCGTAACGAATGGTGACGGCCGGCGAGGACATAACAGGAAGCCTTTTAAGCTTCATCCTTAGACCCTACTTAGGTAACAGTTATTTTCCTATAGGATTATCAATCACTGTAGCGGCCTTCCTACTAGGGTCATTAGCAGGGCTTCTAGAAGCAGCTCTGAAGCTCCGTTTGGTTCTCACGTACCTAAACCATCTTTAGTTGAATAATCTTACCCTGTCCATGGCATTTACTGCACTACCCAGGGGTGGTGCTGCACCCTGTTTTTAATGCCTGCTTTTCAAGTCAGCGGGTGCCTGGTTGACACTGAGCACGACAAACCGACTGGGTCTGGATATCTTAAGCCTCTGCCTCGAAGCCCCGTATCGGTCATTCCCAGAGAGAGGGAAAGAGGCCACTGTCACATCTAGGTTTAAGGAAGGCGATCGCCACTCCCCTGCTAGTTATCGCCCGATCAGCCTCATCAGTGTCCTATTCAAAGTAATTGAGTGCCTGTTGAAGTGCGCCATCCTCGAGCATTTCTCTCCGCCTGACATTTTCCCCTCTACCCGGCATGGACTTTTTCCCGGCCTGTCATGCGTAACCAATATGCTAATCTTCATGGATAGCCAGACAGACGCCAAAGACAATGGCCATATCCCGGAGGTTATCTTTTTCGACCTTGTCGAGGCCTTCAACCGTGTCCCATACGGACCTCCTGTGCATAAACTAAAAGCTTGTGGCATCCAAAGAGAGGTCCTCCGCCGGATTACATCTCTTCTTGGTGAGAGGATTTTCAGGGTAAAACCGGATCGGACTTTTTTCCTCTCTCCCCGATCTCCGGTGGTGTTCTTCAAGAATCCGTACTCGGTCCGGTTTTGCTTCAAGTGCATATCAATGACCTTTCCGACCTTTCTTAGCAACGCCCACCTCAATGCTGGTGATTGAAAAATCTGGGATGCTTCTGATCCCAGTGCATTGCAGATTGACCCTTACTCTATTGTGTGCTACGCGGATGATGGGGGTGTCCCCCTAAACGACCGCAAGTGTATCTCTCGAAGGAGACTCCGGGAACCCATTCGTGATATATAGCGCACAAAGTGTAATAGATACCGCAAAAGTTGCCTTTAAAAAAGATCTACAGATTCGGCTATCGACCGGTTTATCCTTTTCTTATCACCTCCAGATGACCGCCGAAAAGGGACTTGGGACTCGGGATGACAAGAAGGGCCTTTCAGTCGCCCTACAAGCTCTGCATAAGACCATTGCTTGAGTATGCTATTGAAGCCGTACAGGCCAGTTTGGGGAAAAATATACCCGCCATCGAACATGTCCATCGAGTGGCTACTAAAATGGACACCGGCTTGTGGCATTTCCTTTAAGAGTCTCGTCTTGAACTTCTTGATATTTGTCCACTCGGGTTTCGAAGACGTTGCAGAAAATTAATCCTCACACGCTTCTTTAGCACAGGACTTGGGCAGCAATTATTTACCACAGTAGATGATAACGGTCGATGGGGTCAAGACAAGAAGCTCTGCAGACTCCGACCTCAGGACTTCCCTAAGCAACAGTTCATCGCCCACAGGGTTATCGGCCACTGGAACGACTTTTCACTGAAGGTTGTTGGCTGCCCTTCTAAGGACCGTTTCAACGCGTTATCAAATTCCCACCTACCTAATAATAATAATGGTATATTTCTCAACGAATATGTGAGAAACAAGCTCAAATAAGCGTGGTCAGTACACACATTTTAACCTGAAACACATAACGTACACATAATTACTAATTACACGCTGCACCAATTATGGGAATAAAGTAACAAGACGGACATAATAATAGAAGAAAATTCTAGTTTATGGAGAAGCGCTTGGCTCACTTGCTTCTGAAACGAGAGTTCTCAAACTTTTCAATGTTGGATAAAAAAATGCTGAGTAGTTACATCAATTTTCGCTTCACAAGGTTAACGCTAACCCTATGTTCAAGGTCACGCAAGAAAAAAGATTTTTCAGGATGGAGAAAATGAACAGTCGAAAGATTTCGCCATCATTTGACGTAGACGGTTCCGGAAAAATGTGTAGTAACTTTTGTAATGTTGAAGGAAGATAGTAGGGTCCAAATATTTCCGGAGAAATGGACGATCTTCTGGTCTGGACTCAGGTATTTCCTTAAAAATGACGGAACTTCACAGACCTCGCGAATAGTCCAACCAGTACGGGATTTTGACTGTCCGGACGTTGTGGAATGTTGTATCGCGTTGGAATTTACCATGAACTCAAGAATGGAAAGCAGAATTACGTGATAAACAGGGGAACGTGAAATGATCATGTGAAGTATGACGAATAATGGAATCTGATATTTTCTGGCCAAACCTTTTATGTAAAATTTGGAGTTTTGTGTTAGCTAATAAAATATATATCTCTAACAAACAACTGTTATCGTATATCGCGAAAAGAGATCGATTAACAGTTTCTCTTAATATATGACTAAAGCCGAATTCCGATGTCGACTAAGTATATACGGCCATTATTTAGGATGGAAATTATGGTTAGCAACAGGGGAAGATTGTCAGGTGGTCTGTTAGGATAGAAAGAGGAACATATTCGCATGCAATTATATAAGGCAAACAGGCCAAGTTGTATATATTTTCCAAACAGTCTTAATGTGCACAGCTATTGCATGGTAGTCGATAACTATACACAACTGGTAATCATTAAGTATGGAGTAACAGTGTACCAGGATGGTTTTGTTACTGCTAACGGGGTGTGTATAATGTTACCATGTGTCGACTATGGTTTTGTTGTTCAGCTGCGGGTTTTGGGCAGAACTATATACGAGATCTATCCTCCAATGGTGAAGTTGATAGCTTTGGTCCGTTCGAAGTTTGTGTAGAGTTGAATAATGTGGCATAGGTTTCCCCTCAGGTGTTTTTAGATTAGATCAGATGTTTAGACGTTGTTAGGTCTATTTTCAAAGATATCGTCTTCAGGCAGGCGGAGTTTGAAAATAGACATAACGTTCCTTAGTGTCAGATAGGTTTCTAAGCTTCGTTTGGAGTGATTTATATTATAACTGGCTCTAATTGCGTGTGGGAGTTTGTTCCAAATGCAGGCATATTACACTAGGAAAATTATGAACGCAGTTTTTTACGGGATTTGAGAGCTGTCAAAGTAAACTCTTTGTTCCTGATGTTGTATTTTGAGCCATGCTGAAGGCAAATCGCGAGTTTGACAGTAAATTTATTGCCATACACTGGGTCATACATTATTGCAAGGTTTAGTTTGAGACACCGCAGCCAAGGAGGATCTAGTTCAAGCATCCGGCAGCGTTCTCTGTAGTTCAGGAAATACGGATAACCCATTAAATCTTCCTTGAATGCATGTTGGAGACTTTCCAGAGCTAACCTATCAGACTTGCGTAAGTGACCATGCATGAACTTGAGGTACTCAAGCTGGGGTCGTACGCACAGCTTATAAAGGTGTAGTCGAGCTGCAGGAAGGAAGAATGAGTGTTCAATGTATCCAATCGTTCGTCTAGTTTCAGCTATTAGGAAAGATATATGTTCAGCAAAATTGAATGAGCTTGAATAACGTATACCCAGGTTGTCGGCTGAGTTGGCAGTTGAAATACCATGACCATCCAGCTTTATAAAGTCCTCTGGTATATGACAACCGTGTGCAACGATGGTGGATTTATCGGCTGAGGATTTCATCAATCAGGTTTGACACCAAGACTCTAATGACATGATGTCCTCCCGCATATTTCGTGAAGAGTAATTGAGATCGCCAGGAGGAAAGTGTAGACAAGTTTGATGTCATCAGCGAATAGGAATAGTTTGCCCCGCTTGGTAACTTCACATATATCGTTTATATACATAGGAAAGAGTAACGGTCCCAGAACGCCTCTTTGAATCACCCCACTGGTGATTGGTCTGGGCGTTGAGCTGTTATCTCTTATTTTCACTGTTTGTGTGTGGTCCACAAGGCACGAGGCAAACCAGCTGAGCGATCGGTCACGTATATCGAAAGATGCAATTTTGATCAAAAGGCGCTTATGAGGCACACGATCAAAAGTTTTTTGCATATCCAAAAGCATAATAATAGTTACATTCCTTGAATCAGCAGATTGTGTGACATGATTAGAGAATTCCAGCTGACACGTCATGCACGAACGTTTGCCGAGGAAACCATGCTGGGAGTGGTTTATAAGATTTTGTGATAGTAAGAATTCAACCATGCGACATTTTATCATCCTTTCCAACACTCTAGAACAAATTAAAGTGTAGTTAATGGGACGATAATTGTTGATGTCTTGTCGCGAGCCACCTTTATAACGGGGCTGAATTATGAACATTTTCCATTGGAGAGGGAAAGAGCCTAATGATAGAGAAAGTGTATAACTATTAGGCAGAAGGGAAGGAATGTCATCCCTTCCGAGTTTGAGAGCAACAGGATGAATACCCTCAGGTTCAGGAAGATAAGAAGGTTTGATAGCAGCTAACTGAGGGAGTATTTTCACTGGGTCAACAGTAACGTGGCTTAAGAAGATGTTTGTTTTTACGGAGAGAGGTGGAGGCAATAAATTTTCTTCAATTTGGAAGGAAGCAGCAAAATATGAATTGAAGGCCTCGCAGATTGTTACAGGATCATCTACGATGGTTTTGTTCTGTAGTGTAACTATTGAGATAATAGGGTCTCTTGTACAGTTTCTGCGTTTCAATCGCTGCATCAACTCAGAGCTCTTCTCTTTGCTGTTCAGCGCACGTTTTTCCTCATTTAGGTGGAGAATCCTGGTTTTATTTTCTATAGTGTCAAACATTTTATGCATTTGAAGAATAGGGAAGAAGTCGTGTTCTTCTGTGTCGTGATTTCAGACTTTTGAACTTACATTGCTCCTTTGGAGCGAGGATCCTGCCTTTACCACACAAATTATGCTATTTTGATCTTTCCGGGGCCAATATATTCATATATAACCTGAAGTGTTGATTAACCACTTCGGCCGCAGTACTGGGGTCAGGGGTCGGAAGGAATGTGTTCCACACCAGGGGCCTCGACAGAGTGGCGAACATGTTCCAGTCGATTAATTTTATTTTGCGATAACATGTTGTGTTCGACATTTTTACAGCTTTTAGGTCAAATGTGAAGTTGACCACGCTTTGTTCACTTCCTGGAAACCGTTGCAGGACGGATACTTTAGCGGAAGAGATACCTGTTGTAAAAATGAGGTCTGAAGTGTGGTCTAGTCTGGTAGGTGCTTGAACGTGTTGGCGCCAACCATTTACTTGGACACATGCGAGAAACTCTGCTTGATTTGCAGGACCTGTGAAAGAGGTCCAATAAATATTGGGCATACTGAAACCTCCACCAATTATTTTGTACTGTGCGGGCAATTTCCATACATAATTCAGTCCGTTGATAAGGTTGGTCATGCCGTCATTGGTGGCGTTAGGTGGTCTGTAGACATCCTAAGAGCAGTTCACAGGATTCAGTTGATACTGATAGCCACAGTGAGTCATCATTTCTGTCAAGACACGGCTCCTCGAGCATGGTTGCGGAATACTGGCCGCTTAAGTAAATTAAACTTCCACCCTCACGTCCTGTACCGCGATTTTTACGGATCATATGATAACCTATAACATTTAATTGTACGTTTGAGGTCCCAAATGTACACCAAGCTTCAGTGACCAGATTAATGCAAGGATTATATAGGAAGATGAGGGATCTAAAAATGTGCATCTTATTGACCAGTGAGCGTGCATTCAAAAGCAATAAACTGAGTGCATTTTCCTTATTCGACATCATCTTTAGACCTTTAAAAATGTCCGAAGCAGAAGGGTCTTTGTGATTCAGA
>LUCH01004117.1:40240-55356 GCA_013368495.1 Paragonimus heterotremus | reverse complement strand
GGACAATCGCGTTATTATTCGGGACTGAGATTTTGGGCGCTAATATTACGGGGACGAGGATCCGAATTTTGCCAAACGAATTACAAGGGTAGAACAAACCAGCGTACGGTTTAGAAGGGTTTACAACAATTTGACGACGGAAGACTTCACAACAAAAACCAAACGTCTAACTACATTGAAAGGCTTAGCCTGGGAAAGGTACCACCCGTAACAGACTGAACTTGTGTTTGTTGAGTATGTCATATGGGGCAACTGTACAACGGCTGCTATCAATAAGGAGCGATTATGCTATCAACGCCGTGTTGCTCAAATTCAAATTCAACCCGCGCGCTCTTGTTGGTTTCGAGTGCACATTACACAACTCCCCTCTTCGTCGAGCACCGAGGACAGTGCAACAAACCTTCTACGAGCCGGTTAGTGTTCACGTTATCAGGGAACATAGTGGCTGCGGGTCCTCCGCCCATTTACTTGCAATCTCTTCTTTACACTTACTTTCATCTTGACACAACTTTTTCCTGATCCTGATACTCTTCTTTTATCCATATACTTCTTTTTTTCACGGCAATCTTCGTTTTACTATGACCTCTTTTATCCTGGCATTTCTTTTTTCATCCTGGAAGGGTCGCCAAAATGTAACATGCAGGCCGGCCGTCTTTACCCTGTTTGTCCGTAACACTTGCGGAGCAACTTTGGAACAACGTGGAGACACCGGGGGACAGCGTTCTTCCGAAGTCGAGGTTCCAGCAACAGTCCTGTAGAAGGAAATAACACAAGCAAGCATGAACCAGAGGCCCAGTAAGCCATGCACACGACTGGGTAGGTGTCGCCTGTCTGGATGGGGTCCTCGTGATTACTTAAATTGCTGGTTGGAGAGGTTATCCGCGATGGCGGTGTGTTGCAGTCAATGGCGTACCTGTATCCACACCCTTATTAGTTCTTCCGCTTAATCTTCTTTTAATAATTTTCAAACTTCTTAGTAGCGTTCTCTTCTAAGATTTTCCATGTCAATGTTGAGGTGAGCGGCGGCCCGAGCTATAGTGCCTTTTGGTCAGGTTCGTGACTGCTATGATGATGATGATGATGATGATGAGTGAATCCTAAGCTCTTCCAGAGTGAATTCGCAGCATACACAAAGAGTAAGGTTGACAATTCGCAACTGCAAACCCCTGGTGGGTTGGGTATTGCAGATCAGGTTCGTCTCCCGGACTGAAGCCCTCGCGACTCACAGAGTCGATGGCTTGAAACTTTAGGTGAGATGGCGGCTAACCGAGCTCAGTGGCGTGAATGTTGTCGGTGTTTGTCCGAGTTGTCTGTGAAGTGAGTGCACTTAATGACGCGGGGCAGTGAAAGCCATCAGGAAGCTGTCTTGCTGGTGACGCTTTACTTTCACTTACAGCTCGGTTGTTTGCTTGTAAGGTGTAAGGGCCTTGATTTTGTATGTTTGAATGCAGACGTAGCTATTTTTAGTGATTAGGTCCCCTCCTCTCCCTTTTTTCTCCTCTCTTCCTAAACAGGGTTTTTGTTCTTCTTCATCATGGTTGTGTGGCAGTTAAGCATCAGTGCGAACCACTGATGTATTGCTGTCTATGATGATGATGATGGATTTACTAACACATGCAGAGGTGGTCAACTTTTTCAGTAAGTATGCATAGATGCAAATCACGAGCGACTTATGAGCACACAGGCAGCGACTCGATTAAATTACCTAAAATTTCGGTCAAGTTAAAACCAAATTAGAGAATCTATTAACCCACAAACCATCCAGTCCAGACTTGATATTCTCTGTTGCCGTGAAAAGCTGCGTCACCGAAATGGCAGAACCGCCAACAGTACTTTCTAATCGCTCCTTGTCAACCGGCCGTCTATCGAAAGCCTGGAAACAGTTCGAGATCACGCTTAACGTCAAAGGTGGCTGTCCAGTAAACCATCGAACACTACCGTTGCTCTCAGTGGTCTCTTAAGTAATGAAGAGCCTACCAGATGACTCTCACTGGGCAAAGATTGAAAACCTCGACCACACTACCAAGAAGCAACATGGCTTCAGTAGCGGATATTCATGCGTCACGAATCTGTAAACTGCTGTAGACTTCTGAATGAAGGCTGTTGACGCCCGAGTGGCTACAGGTGTGGCTTATCTTGATTTTTCTAAGGCCTTTAACAGGGTTTACCATTCCTCTTTGCTACGGACACCCGACAGTTATGATCTCTACGGGCGCTTATTGACGTGGATTGAGAAGCAGATGACAGAGCGTGGGGTCAACGTTAGGGTGGATGGACGGCCGTCAGAGTGGCTTTCTGCCAACAGTGACGTTCCGCAAAGATCTCTCTTATGACCCCGGTCATTTATTCTTTCCGCTTTTAAACTACCCATCGTAGCCAAATCATCCACAATGCACTACACCGACGACAAAGAACTTTGGCGAGTACTAGAGTATCCAAAAGATATAATAACTTAGGTGATCACATCGTCCTGTGAATTCACAGGACGACTTGAGCTGTTTAGACCAGTGGTCTACAGAAGACAACTTGCCGTTCAATAGCAACAAGCTATATCGGTGGCGGCGGTTGCACATGGAGTGAAATAGAAGTGCGTATCTCTAAGGCTAAGACGGTATTCGTCAATCTGGGGCACCTATGGAGACAAAGGGACGTCTTTCTGAGGCTGAAGAGTCGCGTATATAATGCGACAATGAGGGCTATATTACTTGACAACAGCGAAACTTGAGCACTCATGATAGAAGACGTGAATCGTCTTTAGATACTTGATCACCGATGTCTGCGATCGATAGCTCGCATTGGCCAGTACTAACGAATAAGCAACGAAGAAGGTATTTGGCAGTGATTGTCAAACCAGTTCTTTTGTCCAATCCTTGCATTTGCACAGACTTACATGGCTATATCACGTACTAAGGCAGCCAGCTAGTCGTTTGCCATATCCAGCACTCTTCGCCGACGTGGCGGCCGACTGGCATAAGGTGCAAGGTAGATAGATGATGACTTGACGCGGAGCAAGGAAGTCGTTCATCACTGTATGTCGGCTTCGTCTCCCGGGGGGTTGGGGCAATTGCGGCTCACAGAGTCGATGGCTGGAGACTTTAGGTCAGATGACGGTTAACTGGGCTCAGTGGCCGAGTTGTCTGCGGAGTAAGTGCACCTAATGATGAGAAGAATCGAAAACTGCTAATGATGCCTTTCTTTCACCTATGCCTTCCGGTCATTTTAGTTTACTGTTTCTTCTTGAGTGTTGCTTGTTTCTTCCTTACGGTTGTATGGCAGCCGAGTAACTGCGAACCACCAATACTGTCTTTGACGATGGTGACGCTGGTGATGACAATGGTCCAGGAAGCACTAGAATAATAAGTACATAGATATGGGGAAAAACGTAGGAGAAAAAACGGACAGAATGAGATGCCCTTCCAAAGGAGAGAAAGAGCTGACAACTCCTCGAATACAGGTTCGCCACTGACTGCAACACTGTCATGTCGCAGAGTGACTCCTACAGGTCGCGAACCTCCAAACTTTCACAGATTCTCCTAACACCATCGTTTCGAACCCACCAAACAAACGGAGGATACGATTTGACTAAATGACCCCTTCTATGTGTACACATTAACAACGTCCACATTATAACGCTGCTATAGTCACTCTCAAACAAATCAATATTTAACACAGAAAATGCTCGCCCTAAAATTGTCAGCAACATGTCTGAGAAAGCCAAGGACTATTGGGTCTAGCCAAATGTTACAACCCTAGGGTTGAACAATATACCGTGTGAATAAAAATGCCATTTGTTAGACACTTTTGAGTGTGACTTTTTGGGGCTGACAGTCGTCGATTTAGCTTAGTCGCTTGAAAATATTTAGAAACACTTCTAGTCGGTTCAGACTTTCAACATGTCAAGCTAACATAGGACTGTTGATCCAGTTACTTTCGAACCTTGATACCCCAAACAGTCGATAGAGAATGCCACTGTATTTACTATTTTCTGTGAATGCACTATTCGCGACACCAGTCTCGGGAAAGACACCCTGTTTAGAAGTTAGGGCAAGAGAAGTTTCTGTTCTAGTGATGAGAGGGACACCTAATTAAGCTTGTGCTTACTGAAATCCCCAGCATGTCATAACATTCGTAAACAAAAGAAACTGGCAAGGATCGAGATGGGCCCTGCCTACACAGATAGTACACTACCATCATGTTATTCGCATGAATTTTTATGTATATTAATTACACTAGCACATATGAAAAATTTTTCGTCACTTGACATACAACTGGTCAAAATAGCAACTCCTACAGCATGCCGAAACCAATACGATTCACTACTAACCAAATCCTTAACTGGTACTAGCAGGATAGTGGTACAGGAATAACAAATATAGTGCTACCCAAAGGGAGGAAATCAAATAAGAAACACTACCTAGGAACCACATCAATGAGGTACAAACATGGTGGCACTGCGCATCTGTTTTTTTTAATCAGGATTGAATCGGATTGTCCGGAGAATTTCTTGCGTTTTCTATGAACATCTAGATTGTTAAATTTAGTGTTCTGAGTCCAATGGTCATTAGAAGTTAATGTAAACAGCTGCTTTCAGTAATTCTCATCAGACTCTTACAACTACACAGGTTAACTGTGAGCTATTTGTGAAAATTATAACAAACCAAATGGGTCATTAAGAATCGCAGAAGTGGTGAGGATCACAGTCTAATGCGAAAGAGTGTGTGTCAGTGAACGCGTTAGTGTCACACGTGCCTGTCGTGACTCACGCGCTCGATGGTGCCAAATAGCTCACGTTTGTTCGGGTTTCAAATGGCTGTGGAATAAATGACTAAGGGAGGTGGCAGGTTTGTACAAACTGTTTTTAGACACAGAGACAAGGGTTGTAGAGCCTGACGGACACACTAAACACCTCAGCGTCCATTTGTTTTTTTCGCCGTTATCTCCAGTCCGAAGTTCTTGGCCTTTTCTGTAGTATTTCTATGTACATTTGATATATACTTATATCGCATTCACTTCGTTCAACTAAAGAAATGAGACACGAAACCCGTAGTCACTGTGGGTCAATCCGACGCGAACGCAAACAGTGCCGTATCAAAACCAATAACTCTGACATTCTATGCACTGCATGCTTATCAGCAATTCACTTCCGACGTTCATTGCCCATTCGATATGCGTCTAACCTCTACAAGAGGTTACCGGGGCTAAAATGAGAATGCATCGGATGAGTAGGCCTAATTCTAGTTACACCAAGGCGTGAGTCGGCGGGTACACAAACATCCGACAGGGATTCTTCCAGAGATTTGTTCATTGAGCCAGGTGTACCCATGCAACTTACCACAGAAGGGAGTGAAAGCACTGACTTCGTGATTGTTGGGGACAAGTTTATGTCGGTTCTTTTCACATCTAGATCTGTGTTCAAATACACCGTCACAGCTTCGAAGGCTAACCCTCGAGAAATACTACACTTCGATTCGAAAACAAATCCGCTAGACGACACTCTTTCAACGATGACTGAGATGTTTGTGATGGCCATGGCAGGACCTGTTGAGTCTAATGATGTGCTCGGAGCTCCCCCAACTTTGTTGGAGACCCGTCTGCTCAAGAAACGAGACCACCACAAGTCAGTGAACGCGAAAGCAAATGTAGCCCATGTGAGCATTGTCGCCAGCGTGAACGTAAAGAAGCTGGGTGCGAAAGGTAGACTGAACAAAACTCTGGAGGATAGAGAGTACCTTAGCTTTGATCCAAGGCATTTAATGAGATACACAAATCCTCGACGACAGGTTTGAGGAGGTAAAAATAACATCCAGCGATGGCTGTCAGATAAACACAGAATCTAATCACCTATTATGTTTGTGAACCTTATTTCAGGGAGAGCAGGGCCAGAATGAAAGCCATTAAGTACCACTTAGTAGATCTTTCCAGATTGGTTGGCATTGCCAACACGTTGGTGTAAACAAAATAGTCAGGGTGAGTAAATGGATGGGACATATGCAAGTACTATGATCAGTGAGGCCGGTGGTAGTCGGGTTTCTAAACCCAATTCAGTCACCATCTCCGAATGAAATCTGCGGATATAGTAACTGGAACTGACAACCGCCTCAAAGTCGCTCCTGACAACTTGGATGTGCGTATTGACCGTTAAGGTGGGGGACCATCTGTACGGAGAAGCTATCATGGTGCAGCATTTCAATCTGCTATCAAGGATGATCATAACATGAGACAAATCGGCAATGAACAGGCTTTCAATCAGCTGTGTAGAGAGTCTTCTGTTACCGGAGGAGCAGCCAGTCAGTTGCTCTCAGACAAGCGTGTCACCAGCGACATAGAAAAACACACATAGCATCGTCAGAAAAGACGGGCAACTCGCTAAGGACTAGCAACCGAGGGATCTACCTCAAGAAAAACAGTTTCCATGTACATAAACGACTATAGTTTCGGTAACAAACGGGCCGAATCGAGTGTCGACTGATGTGATGAAGTCACCATCACGGAAACGTGGATCAAACACGAAATGAATACTGTTCACTTGCCCACCAGAGGTGATTTACTGTAGACGGGACAGAGAAGATGGCAGGTCCGGAGACAGAGTGCTTCTGCTAGTTGCGAACCAGCATGTTAGGCTGCCGGAAACATCTTTTACACTCCTCAGGTATAGCAACTGGAATGCGCATTGCCAGACAGCAATTCGCGCATCTGTACCTTATGTATACAGAAACCCTGGTGCTGCAAATAATACCATTAATGAGACCGGCAGGCAAAGTTCGGTCTTGCCGTTTAGCGACCTGAACATAACAGGGGTTGACTGGAAACGTGAGGTTTCCAAGGAAGAAAGTTTTAGAGGGAAATTCTTGAAGTGCCTCCAATAAAAGTCCTCTGTAACAGCATGTCCAGCAAAAAAAGCCAGCTTCAGGCCAGGACAGGAAGACACGCTGCTTGACCTTGTAGTAACAAGAAATGATGATCGGATACGAGCCTTAGAAAAACACAGCCCCTTGAGATGAAGTGACCATGCAGTTCTGAGACTTCAGTACTGTGCTACACGGAAGCCAATTTCAGACATTTTGATCAGAAACTACAGAAACATGACAACCGGTGAACTAATGAAAATTGCACTGATGATGCAATAGAGACCTTCGAACAATAGTACTTATTTGGAGAATTACTGGACCTTAATAATAAAGCTGAAAACGACCATGCTAACAGAGCAGCAAGTACCTATGATTTGCAAACATAACAGAAGCAGACCACCCTGCTATAGAGCTGTTGCTTTTAAAGCACAAATAAGTAAATAAGCATTTCAAACTCACAAGCGGTTTCAGGGAAAGAATTCGTTTTCAGCTCGAGATAAGTCGGACTTGAAGGACCCGTAAAAGGCATAGGCTAAAGCACGAAAGAGAGCTACCACGGAATGTCAAAACTAGCCCAAGGCTGTTCTACGGCTACGTGCAGTTAAACATTGCTCTCCGTAAGCAATTTGGCACGACTGAAGGTGAAAGCATGGTTGACGATCGGAAGAAAACAAACCAATTGGAACAGCATTTCGTCGGTGTATACCGATGAGACAGTCCCAAAAGCTTGAAAACAGTGAGGATCTGAGCGCCAACACAGGTGACGCAAAACTCTACGACCCTATCTTCTGATATACAAACCGTTCTACAATCACCGGACCCTTCAAAAGTTCCGAGATAAGACGGTACTCAAGCGGCTCCGATTCGTCCCTTGGTTGTGGTTTCGGCACGTTCAATGGCTAAACTAATCAGCATGTCACTGAACCAGGCAGGATCGTTAAGGATTGCAAAGTAGCTACCGTGATGGTTATTCGCGAAGGAAGCGCAGAAGAGAAGGCTACGAACCACCACCTTATTAGCCTAACCGGCGTCTTTCTGAAAGTATGAGAGAAGTCACGTGGCTAACCTTCTCTCTAGTAACAACCTCCAGAATGTTAATCAGCATGGCTTTGTGAAAAAGCGATCGTGTCGATCGAACTTTATTCGTATACTAAAAGAAATAACCAAGAGATTAGATAAGGGAGAGCAGGTGGAAGTTTGTTACTTCGACTTTTGTGGAGCGTTTGGCTTGGCCAATCATCGACTGCTTCACGAAAAACGTAAGTACTGTCGCATAACACCAGAAGTCCTCGAATGGATTAGGAAATTGTTATCAGGCAGGACAGAAAGTTCTTAGCGATGTTTCACAATGCTCTGTGCCCGAACCTGTTTTGTTCTTGATATATGTTAACGACTTGGCTGGTCAACGAAATGCGCCATACTACATGTTCGCTGACGATGTTAAGACAGTCGGCGATCTAAACCAATCGAACTTCCCAAAATATTTGACTGAACTGGCCGCGTGATCGGAGGAATAGGACCTCCAACTGACTCTTAGCAAACGCGTTCATTTAATTAGCTCCGAAAAAGCAGAAGCCCGTCAACTTCCGCAAACGAATGAAAGAATGTGGAGTGAACAGCCAGATTACGTTAGCGACTTCGAAATCGCTCTACGGCAACTAACCCCGCAGCTCACTCAGTGCTTGCCGCAAAAAAGGTTGAATCAGTCGTTCAACTCGGAAAAGCAATCTCTTCTGGGGATTTCTGTGTAATTACACTAGTGAATAAACCGTTCGTGGGATTGCATCTGGAATACTGCGTGCGAGTGTAGAGCCTGTACCTCAAGAAAGACACTGAGTGCTTGAAGGTACAAGGCTAGTCACCAGGATTGTTGGTGGGATGCTAGATAAGGGCTATGTAACTAGATCGAAAAGGCTGAATCGCTTTTCTTTTGAACACGCGATTTCGCAGGCACCTAATCAAGACCCACAAAGTTTCACACAGTCTCACCGATGTTGCAGCAGGAGCTCTGTTTCCAACTAAGGGTTGGCCATTGTAGGTCGCGCTCGTCTCCTGGGCTGTGACCCTCGCGACCCAGTAAGTCAGTGGATGGAGACAATGGACGAAACAGCGGTTAATCAAGCTCAGTTGCGTGAATTTCGTCGTTATTTGGTCGAGTAGTCCGCGAAGTGAGTGCACTTAGTGACACGAGGCAGTGGAAGTCATAAGGAAGCTGTTTTGCTGATGACGCCTAACTTTCACATATCTCGGTTGTTTGTTTGCAAGATGCAAACACCTCGACGTTGAATGTTTGAGTACAGACGTGGCTGTTTTTAGCCGTTAGGTCCCTTCCTCTCCCCTTTCTTTACCTCTTCCTGTACAGGGTTTGCTTATTTCTTCCTGTGACTTCTGTGTAGCATTTAAGAACCACTGATGTACTGCTGTCTGTGATGATGTTGACGAGGTAAATGCCTCACCTAAAGAGTCACTCGTTGTCGCTGGGTCTGGTACGTGCTCACAAGTGTATCAGAGCCGTACAAGGTTATTAATCCATGAAACAAGCTACCTCAGTCCAAAGCACTTCGGTCGATTCGTTCAAGGGTAAACTGAACCAGGAACAGGAAGGTTCATTCCCCGGCATGACACAATCAATGCATGCTAGCAGGTATGTTTGTTTGAGTGCAGTTTACTGTTTGTCTGATTGCATATTTACGAGGTGGAGTAGACCAAACATGTTGGTTTGCAGAAGTACGGTTGCAACGAACGATTCAGAGCTAACTGGAAACATATCACTGTATCGGTCAAATCTGCTAGTAAGATCCACACAGGCATCAACGTCATTTCCCCTCTTCATTTTTAATTTAATGGTTCAACGGGTTGTAAGCGGAAGTAGAAAGTTGGAGCTTTTGTGAATTCCGTATCTCGAGGCGTAGAACCCCAAGGTCCCCAGCAATGGGCTGAAATGGGGAAAAAGGTGCAGTATCTGAACTAATGCAATACATGTTGGTCAAGGCGAGTCTTGAAAGTTGCTACAGAGTTAGCAGAAACAACAGCAATTCAACAACAGCATTCCAAGACTCGCAAATGCGCAATGAGAAAAAGCTGTCTGCATTCTAGACTGTTATGTTAGACTTCTAGTTATAGAGGGGTGGCCTCTCAGTGTCATGTTATTTCCCCTGTTGAGCATCAACCGGCACGGATGATCCGGGGACTCCATTATCAAAAAGGCTAACATCAAGTCACCCTTAAGCCGACGATACTCTAAAATGTACAGGTTCAGAGATAGTCTTTCTTTATACGATCTAGTTTTCACAACCCGGACTACCTTAGTGGCTCGACGTTGCACGGTCTCCAGGAGCAACTTGTCCTTTTGGAAATGTAGTGGCCAGATCAGTGTCATTCTCTAGATGCGGTCTAACGAAACTGTTATAAAGAAGCTGAAAACAACTAGGGTTGAACGGGCCGAGGAGGCATTTCAATAACGCCAGGGTGTTGCTAGCCCATTTTACGTTTGTTTCAGCGTTCGCGTTCGCTCGATAGAGTGTGCAAAACAGTTGTTCCTAGGTCGTTCTCGATATGAACTGTCTGGAGAGGGTATCCGTCGAGGTAATACGTGGTGTTTAGTGACCTGAGAATGTGTATAACTTCACAATTACCAGCATTAAATACGAGTTGATTCACTCCAGAGCAAGTGATTAGAACATCAAGGTCCTCTTGTAGGACGAAAGAATCGTCGGTAGTGTTGACACCTCGTCAAATTTTGACGTCGTCAGCAACCGGTTATAACGGGGAATTGATTGAAAGCGGAAGATCGTTGATGAATATCAAAAATAGTAGCCGGCCAAGAGATGAACTTTGGGGTATTTTAATGAGGCTGCGCCTGTAGTTCGAGAATACACCATTAACGAGCACCCTGTACAGGTAGTTAGCAAGATACGACCCAGACTACTGAAGAAGATTGCTTTGTACCTCATAATGAGAAGGCTTGTCGGTTAAAACAGCGTGGTCCACGCGGTCAAATGCCTTAACAAAGTCCATTGATCTGATCAACTGCTTTCGTCTGCTGATTGGTGTCTACCAGTAAATTTGTGGTACACGAATGGCCCTTGCGAAATCTGTGTTGTGCATTGGAGAAAAACACACTAAAGGTACTAAAGGTACTAATAAAGCCAGTCTAAAAATTTTGAGATGCTTGATAGCGATGCAACCGGCCTGTAATCACTGGGACAATTACGCCTACCATCCTTGAAAACGGGTGTGATGCTCGCGAGTTTCCAGCTGCTAGGTACTTTTCCCTGGGAGACGGATTACGTAAACAGTAGGCTAGGTGGAACAGCAAGCTGTTCGGCTGCTTCCCGCAAGGCCTTGAGAGGTATATCTTGGAGGCCAGGAGAGCTGACCCTAAAGCATCTGAGTTTAGCCAACACCGCCGTGGAGGAAGTAACCACAGTGTAAGTACCATCGATTTCAGTGTCAAGACGAACCTGGGGAAGTGATGGTAGCTGCGCAAAAATAATGCTTCAAATCTCAGCGAGGACATTAGCGGCCTCCGTATTAGAGATAGTAAGGCCTGATGGGCCTAAGAGTTGTGGAACTCCGGCTTTCGCCTTGCAAGCTGATGCCACAAATTGGAAGAGGCTATTTGGATTAGCGATAAAACTTTCTGTAAGACGTTGTTGATAATGAGGACGGTCACGTGGAACTAGCGATGTGAACCGATTCCTGAAGGCAGCGTATGTTTTTTGGTCAACTTCAGATCTTGATAATCGATAGCACGTCCAAGCATACCGATTCTTCAGAATGAGTTTAGGTGTACTAGATCGTAGTTGATTTGGAGGCTTGTTCCGTTTGGAGCCTGAAAATGATATAGGCATGGTGTCCAGACATGTCTAGTGAGATTTACAAAATGTTGACAGCAACACACCTGGACTGCATACACCCTGTTTGTCTCTGTTGTAGGACCATTACGCAGGCTCCTGGTTCTGAAACTAGTACCTCACCATACGCAGTGGATGTAGCACCCCCTGATCCAGGGACTGTAGTCAGTAAAGTATGTAACCCGAGTGTTACAGACACAGTATCATAGGCGTCAGTTGCTATGGGAGCAATGGCAAAGAGGGTTACTACGGATGCTCCGAAAACGTTCATGCCCATTATTCCTGACAACCCGCTAACAGCGTGCAAACAAAAACGAACGAATTCTAAGATTCCCCGCTCGATCCTACTTAAGAAGCCCAGTCCTGCTGTTCGGGAGAGCTACGTTAATAATGGTGTAATTTCGGTGAAATTCTCCAGAAGCACCAACACCGTCGCTCCTCCGCTCGGGAGGATTCCGTGGTTGTTCAGAACTTTCCGGATTGTCCCGCCAGCTGCTTAAAACTCCGCGACGAGAAGGATCGGGAACCCTGGACGAGCCCTTGCACTAAAATGGGCATAAATCCAATTGTCCCAAACTCTATCATGAGGCTGGTAAGCAAACTGGATTCGTCACACGCTGACAAACCTCGGTTAGCAAGGGTCGCGCTTTCGTTAGTTGATTAGATTGAAGACGTTCTCTTAGCGCCACATAAGCTGCTGGATGACTCTGAGGCCTGGGTGTACCCCGATATACCATGGGCTGAACAGCAGAGGCGAAAGCTCGCTAGGAAGGAAACTGACCGGCCTCACAATGTTATCATTAGGGACGTCCTCGATTTCATTAGTGACGATCTGGAACAGGACAAGAGTCAGTGGCGATTCCTGTCAACTGCACTTAAACTAACCAATGTTCGAATTCAACGTATTCACCGCATCCTGCGGCCCAAGCTGGAGTCGGGCAGATCTCGACCACGAGTCCCCAAGTTACTGTCACTTCGCATGAGACAGCATCACGCATACGTCGTCGGTTTCTCCTTGACGGGATTTCGTTCCAACTTGAGATTTACCAAAAGCCAATCACCGCACGCGTATCGGTCAGGCGGTGGTGCCTATTGAGGATTTAATGACTTCAAAACTCACTACAGTCGACTCCAGGGGTGTGTTTTGAAAGAAAAACCCCATTCACAACCTCAAGATGACGTTCATTCGTTTACCATAAACTCTACAAAGCGCATGTGCACAAATGCTCTTAGTTTAGTAAATAAATTACCAGAGCTTCGCGAACTTTGTTTTGCCGCAAAGCCCCGGACTGTTGCTATAACGGGGTCGTGGCTCAGCACTTCCTACTTAGATTCTGAGCTCGCTTTAGAGGATATGATTATCTTCCGTGCGGACAGAATTGAAAGTAGAGACCGGAACCAGCAGGCGCGCACGAGTTGAATTTGAATTAGTGACGGAGCGTGCTGCTGTCTTGTCGGCGCCGTTTTAGTTATTGTTCGTATAAGTCGTGTGCATGGCTTACTGGGACTTTGGCTCATGCTTGTTCTTTGTTGTTTTCTTTTTCAGGACTGTTGGTGGAACCCCTACTTCGGAAGAACGCTGTCTCCCAGTGTCTCCATATTGTCCCAGAGTTGATCCGCATGTGTAACGGACAATCAGCGTGTAAACAGCCGGTTGTATGTTACAGAGGGTCGGCCCTCTATGTCCACACTTCGTTTCAGACATTCCTTTTCAACCCAGTGCTTGCTGTGATTCAGAAAACCGTTTGGTGCTCGATTCGTCTAAATGGTTCCGATTGTTGGCCAGTAGGGTTCCTCTATCGCTCTCCATCTTCAGGTAATTCAAAAGACGAACTCTCACCTGGGTTAGAAGTTTTGTCCACTCTAGGATTTTCCCACACTCTCTAAATAGGCGATTTCAACTTACCTGAAATTAACTTTCCAGCTTTCTCGTACGCATGCACTGAAAATTCTATGTCTGCACGATTTTTTCACACAATCGAGAAATTGGGCTTAACGGAGCACATCTCCGGTTTCAAACGGTGACGTATTGGACATAATCCGTTGCGGCTGGATAATTTATTCCCTAACGAAGAGTTGATTGTAGACAACTTTACAATCACCGCACCACTCGGACCAAGTGATCACGTGGTCGCCTTATTCGACTACATTTGCAGCAGGAATCCAACCAGCTCAACGGCTAATAATCGTACAAACTTACGGAAAACGGACGTGGTGTGTGTAGACTATCTCTGTGAGAAGCTCACTGCCATCTTTCCCGCAGCCGTTGATATACATGTCTATAGTTTCCATCACGCTGGGGGTGATCTCTCACCTACTTACTCATCTTACATTTTGTAACTGCAGTTGCACATGCGCCTTTGGGACCGATCCCACGTACAAGTGCACGACATTTACTCAAGTTTGTAATCCGATGCTGCTAACTTCTGACAGCGTTCCAAATAAGTTACCCCTAGAAAACGTTGACCCTACGACCAGGCCTGGTGTAGCGACCTTATTCACCATTGTCAACCATGTTAGAACTACGAGTGCCATTTGTACTCTTTGTCTCCAACTTTTGTATTTACTTAAACATTTATTTGAAGTAAATACAATTGTATGTACCACATCCGGGTGTGGTGATGACAGTGATGGTCTGGTTGTCTCTGAGGTAACCACTGCGACTGTTCTTGTGATCTCGATCAATGGTCGATCACTGACTGCGTTGCATCCAATACCTGGCAAAACATATTTTACCAGAAACAATCGACAAAACATGTTCTGCCAATTGCAATTGCATGTTAGGATCCTCGAGGTGACTCAGATACGTGAGGGAGGTGGCTATCAGTTCAATATTGCCTTGATCTTAGCCGACTGAAGCATAGACAATTTTTTCTCACTGCATCTGTTAGACACCAGAACCCAGAAGACATCAGAAGCAGAAGAAAGTGGGTTATCGGCTGTAGATTTCTTACTGATCACTGCGATAAAGGCAACTGTCCGTCGACTGGAACGGAGGTAACTTTATGGAACATAGGCGGAAGCACTTTCCAGAACGTAAAGGTTATAATGGTGACAACACACCGCACTTCACCGACTTCACTGGTTTCTTGCGGAGCTGGAAGTATAAAACTTGTGTAGTATTCCCGCCTCGAGATATTCCGATAAGATTCAGTAGTACGGAGTTCGTGGTTCTACAGCAGATTCTATCTCGGTTTGGTTGCTGTCCGTCCGCACCGATCAAGTGAACTGCTGAAATGGTGAGCGTATGCGGGGTGTGTTGAGTGTTGAGGCAGCTAGCAGCAGTCGGGCACCTAGGGAGATTGCACCGTTTTGTTGTATAACAGTGGAAGTGGAAAACTATACGAGGAAGGTAGGGGAAAATGAGAAAAGACGAGAGAAGAAAGAAATGACGGCAGTGGAGGTACATGGG
>LUCH01004117.1:0-34352 GCA_013368495.1 Paragonimus heterotremus | reverse complement strand
GTGAAGGTGTGTTTGGTTCGGTGGATGGATCTACACATACTGTCGGCGCTTTATTCCCACACTTCAGTTCAGGTTATGGGGACCTGTCTGACAGTTTCAGCACCATGAGCGGTGTACGTCAAGGCTGTCCCCTTTCACCATTCTTGTTCAATTTCGTCACGGACAAAATAATGGAAGACTGTCTGCGGCACTCCAGTGATGCCGGCGTGGACCTCCTACCTAGTGGAAGGCAAACTGATTTTGATTCTGCTGACGACAAGGTGTTGGTTTTTGACAACTTTCAAGCGACACAAGCAACGCTAAACGCAATTTCGCGTTCTGCTAAGTACTTCGGAGTGCGCCTTGCAGCCTCAAAATGCAAAGTGCTTCTGCAAGGTTGCTGTGATTACGTAGGTTTAATGTTAGGTAATGAAGCCATGGAGGTTGTTGATCGGTTTGTATACCTGGGAAGCTGCATCATCGGCGGCGGAAGTGTAGGGAATGAAATAGAAACTCTTATTTCAAAGGTTAGAACGATGTTCGTTAATCTGAGTCACCTGTGACGACAGAGGTATTTATATGAAGTTTAAGGGTCGCGTATATCGGACAACATTAAGGGCTGTATTACTTTACGGCCGCGAAACCTGACCGCTGAGGGTAGAGGACGTGAACCGTCTTCAGGTGGTTGACCACCGATTTCTGCGTTCACTCGTTCGTACCGGGTGGTACCAGCGAGTAAGCAACGAGGAGGTTATGAAGTGAGTGTTTGGCACTGATTGTCTAATGACCTCTTTCGTCCAATCCTTTTACTTGCACAGACGTAAATGGTTAGGTCATGTACTAAGGATGTCAGCTAGTCGTTTGCCACATCGAGGACTGTTTGCCGACGCTGCGGCCGACTGGCGCAAGGTACGAGATGGACAGATGATGACCTGGCGTAGACAGATGAAATCGTTCACGAATGGATTGGCCACTGTAGGTCGGGTTCGTCTCCCAGGCTGGGGCCCTCGCGACTCAGAGGCGGTGGCTTGAGACGTTAGGTGAGATGGTGACTAACCGAACTCAGTGGCGTCAATGTTGTGCTTGTTTGTCCGAGTTGTCTGTGAAGTGAGTGTACTTAATGACGCGAGGCAGTGAATGCCGTGATGAAGCTGTCTTGCTGATGATGCCTCACTTTTACTTACGGCTTGGTTGTTTGTTTGCAAAGTGTAGGTGCCTTAATTTTGTGTGTTTGAATATAGACGTAGCTACTTTTAGTAGTTAGGTCCCTTCCCGTCGCCTTCTTTTTTCTTCTGTTCCTATGCAGGGTTTGCTGTTTTTGTTCGTGGTTGTGTGGCATTTAAGCATCGGTGTGAACCACTGATGTATTGCTGTATGTGATGATGATTTTTAATCTAAAAACTGTACTTTAAAGTTCATTTCTTAAGACATTTATTCATCATTCCCTTCTTAGTTGCTGCACTTCTGATTTCGCCTGTTGTCGACCGACTAGCATAACTGGAGTCTGGCAGTGCTCACGAGAACTTGCTGGTATTTTTTTAGCGTTTACTAATCATGAAATGACTATCACTGGTATCACTGACTGCGAACTGTTCAGTGTCAAAGTCACAGACATTGGTTTTGCCAACATCAGCGAATGGTCACTTTTCTGCAGGCCCCCCATTGTACGACTCCATATCGCAGTGCTTCAAATCCGCGACACCACTTATCTCCTGGATCCATTCAAACAAGCGAAATTTAATAAACGTAAGCAATAGGATAGCCTAGTTACAGTGGACCTTAAATGAAATGGTTCCATGTGTGTAACATCCTTGAAAAGGTGGGGGTGAACACGATGTGTGCTTCCAAAAATCCCCTTGATTCGAAATTGTCAATAAAATACCTCAGGTTTCTCATCATCTAACGTTCCCTAAGCGAAACCTATGCTCAACAATGGCGTTGGTGGATTCCAGCGTGAACTGTTCGGGATGGCAGTAGACCCCCTGGATCATTTGATGGATTCCATATGAGGGTGGGGCAGGTGGATAACTGAGTCAAAATGTGAAATTTCCGAGCTCCTGGCCTGGCTTCGTAGTTCAGCTGGTAGAGCGCTTGCCGCCTTTTGAGTGTGGCGTTTCTGTCGTTGATTTGAATCCAGCCGAAGCCCTGACTTTTCACCATGAGATCTTATCTCAAATCATAAATCTGGCAAACTGCTTATTAGTAAAATCAGAAGAAAGGGGTCATCATCCATCATAGGCGGCAATACACCAGAGGTGTTTGCTGTTGCTCAACTACCATACAGTCTTGAAGAACAAGATTAGCCTTAGACAATACATGAAAAACGGGTATGGACCTAATTACTAAAAACAACTATTTATATATTCAAACTTTGGACATCAAAGTGCCTGAGCCTTGCAAGCTTCCTTACGGCTTTCTGTGCTCCGCGTCATTACGTACATTTATTTCACAAACAGCTCGACCAAACAACAACAACATTCACGCAACCGAACCCGATTAGCCGCCATCTCACCTAACGTCTCCAGCTACTGACTTCGTGAGTCACTAGGTCCCTAGCCTGAGAGACGAACTCGATCTACAGTGGCCAACCCCTTCGTGAACGATTTCATTTGTCTACGCCAGATCATCATCTGCCCAACTCGCATCTTACGCCAGTCGACCACAACGTCGGTTAGGAGTGCTCAATGTGGCAGACGAATAGCATCCTTAATTCATGGCTTATCCATCTGTCTATGTAAATAAAGGGATTGAACAAAAAGCTCGTTCGGTAATCACTTCCAAACACTGGCTTTCTAACCTCTTCGTTGCTTATTTTTTGGTGCCACTCGATGCGAACGACCGACCGCAGACGTCCATCTTCAAATACCTGAGGACAGTTTGCTCCTTCTATCCTGAGTGTTCAAGTTTCGCTGCTGTAAAATAATGGATCCCTCACTGTCGTCTTATATACGCGATCTCTAAGCATCGGAGGGATACATTTCTGTCGCCAGAGGTGTCCTATATTAGCGGCTACTTCCCTAACCTTGGGGATAGGTGTTTTTATTCCATTCTTTACATCTCTTCCGCCGCTAATGCAGCTTTCCATGTGCACAAACCGGTTAATACCCTTTATAACTTCATTATCTAACATTAGACCTACGTAATCATAGCAGTCTTGCAGAGTCACTTTGCACCTTGAGGCTGCAAAGGGCATTTCGAAATACTTACCAGAGTATGAAGCAGCGCTTAGCATTGTTTATGCTGCTTGGCAATTATCAAACATCTTTGTCTTCAGCATAATCAAGCGTAGTTGAACTTCCGCCAGGTAGGAGGTCCGTGTCAATAGTTTGGGAGTGCCACAGACGGTTCTCCGTTATTTCGCCTAGGATAAACTTGAACAAAAATTATGAAAGTGGCTAGCCTTGCCGCACGGTATCGAATGGTTCACCGTGGGCCCTATCTTGGGCTGAAGTATGAGAACAAATCTTCCAACCAGTCGTGAATTTTATGCTCCCCTTGGCCGTCTTCCTAAATCAGATTATCCTAGAACGAATCTGCCTCGATGCAGCCGACCATTGAAGCATCACGCCCACACCGCTGGCGGACTTCGCCGTCTTTGTACTTAATTTCGCCTACTTTGCGATAACCAGTTGTTGTGTATAAAAATGCTTTTTGTCGTGTGAGCTTTTAGCAGATTTCATCTCACCGTAATCCATTGTCACAAATGCTTCTGATAGCGTCGTCTCCATACCCTTTCGTTTCATATTCCCTGGTGCTTCAGTTTTCGGCAGATCCCTTCAGCTTTTTCTTACCCTGGGTTCCTAACATGTTTGTCACTTCATAATATAGTAATTACCGCAGTGCTATAGTAATTTACAGAGACGACTTAGGTAAGCAGTGCGTTCAGCTGCTACTGGTTGCATATTGTCAAGATTATGGTACCAATGATTCCGCTGTTTTATAGTGCCATCAGCGTAAGAATTCCTACCGGAACGCACACTGCAACAAGCGTTCTATTTCAAAGCTATTGGAAAACGTTTTAATTACTGTGAACAGACGGTTTTCAATCAACAGTGACACAGTTTAGCCTTACCAAAAAGACTTAACGTGTGTAAATGAGGCTTTGTGCATTTTGCAACTTGAATGTTGTATCTAAAGCAGAAATGCGACTTAATTATTATGAGATGTAGTCCAAACAATGAAATCATTTCATATCATTGTACTTAGCTGTTGCCTGTTTCATATAGATTTCACTTTCACTGCGTTTGTTGTCTTTGTTGTTATACACTAAAAACTGTTAGACCGTTCAACTCCAAACTGTTATTCCTACCAGTCGGACCTCGAATCCGCGACCTTCGGTCATTTGACCTGCACCGCTCTCTTGGAGGCGTCATGAGTTAAAAGTTTGTTGGAATAACGTCATACTTAGTTTTCATGATAATCCACGATTTTGAGGTTACCTGTTCTATTTTACACCTACAGCATATACGTGCTCACATTTTGCTCCGTCTGTCGCGGACTTAGATGGGACTTTTATCTGTACGTCCATTCAAAATATGTTTCGTCTGATGTATTGCCTACGAACTCTCTCCAGGCTTTCCAGTCGGAATTTTCATGGATTACGTAATTTGTTGGTATTTTCTGCGTAACATTGTGTGTTTACTTTTTAGAAACCAGAACCGCATCGACTTTTCGATATCCTCCGTTCTTAGGATCTTCAGTAGTCGTAGGCACTTACCTTGGCTTTCTGTTGTTAACAGATCGAGAACAATCTCCCGAGTACTACCCTTCCACTCTCAACGTGAGTCCTTTTTCTGTAATTTTGATGGTGCTATAGCATTCCAGTTCAGATTTTGACTTGCTCTGTAGATCCATCACTCTTGCATTTTGTATTTACGACACATTGTCGACTGTCCGCCAACGTAAACTATTTGCTTTTATTTTTTCCCCAGTAATCGCAGTTTTGACGGCGTTTACATGTTCGTTATCTTCTTCAGCCATTGTTAACTGTTTCGCTCAGCAGAGCATAAGTGATCGAGAGTTTCTCATAAGAATAAACTTTGAATGTCACGGCGTTATTGTGATTCTACGATGACCAAATTCATACCGAACTCAGCATTCTAACCTTAGTTATTTATATCTGTTCTCTAAGTGCCTGAAATCACATGGGTTTCCTAACAGGCGACCATTCCCTGTGGCTTAGAACTGTGGACTGAAGTCCAATTCATTTATGTTTGCAGACAAACACACGGGAATTATAATATCATCCGATGCTTCTAGCCTCTGGCGTCTAGTCGGCTACTAACAAAAAGATGTACATTCTTTCCCTTACGGATCCACCGAGGGAAACGTCGTACACGTTTGTTTCTTTTCCCACCCACGAGTTTGCGGTAACTCCTCGGTTTCTTGAACTGTCTTTCCATTTAGGTGGTGGAATTATGTATGTATTGAATTCACCAATAACGTTTTCAAGTCCCATCACTGTTTCGTAATCAATTGGTTACACTGCAAATCTCGTTTTCTTTTTTATCCTTACTATTCGAGTCGAACCCGTTCTATGATGGCATTCATTTTTTGTCAGCAGGCTACTCTTGTACGTCGTCTACCTCTCAACGCTACATCCCGGCTGATCTGTTGGCTAGCGGAATGTCGCATTCCGGTTTCTCTTCGGCCTTTCGTTTACAACAGCTATTCAAGCTTATTTCATTGTGACTTGAAGGAGCTGAAAAATTCCGATTTGAAGAGCTACCCCAGTGTTGCCGACTTCTTCACCCGCGAGGTATCACCGTCATACCGTCCGGTGGATCGAGATGCAGCCCTGGTCAGTTTTCCCTTACCATAATTTGTCTAGGTACCTTTTATTCATTTATTAAGCACAAAAAGACTTAGCCATACGGTAACAGAAGGTCGATCACTAAAAAAATATATTCATCGGTCAATTCGCAGGTTCCAATGCCACTCTTGCACCCTGGTTTTTGAACGAGAATTCCAGCCCACGAAGCAACGAGTTTTTCATTTAAACGTCTTTTACAGTGGTTCTGTCCGTTCGGCCGACCTTTTCTGTCATAGGATTTTGCTTAACATTTCCCACCCGCTCAGTTGGTTTTGCTCAGCGGCGACTTATTCACTCTCTCATGTTTTCAGTGATCCACTGTGGGCTTTGACGAAATTCCACAGCTTCAATGTTGGAATAATCGCGTCTCTGACTTAGTTGCCCATAACTATAGTGTGATTACAATGGGTCGGCCCTTTATAAATTAAACCCTTCATGACACCGTGTATGAACTACTCAGGAAACCGGAATTGAAGTTTTCTGTTAGTAATATCCTAACTGATTGTTTGCATTGTTTTCGGTAGTTTGGTTATTAGCCAAACAGACAAACGGCCTAATTTAAAGTGGAGTTTGCAATTGATGGGGAAATAACAGAAATCTCATGTCCAGCTAATAGAGCTGTATTTGTTGGAACGGTTGTCAATGAAAATGTCAGCATTAAAAAAAAATAGTTTCATGCAGTGCAGACAAAGGGGAGCAACTTGAAGGAGATTCTGATCGTTAATGGACAATGTGATCGAAAGTTCGTTCACAGCCTGTACACAAATGGAGGTCCCTTATATCCCATGATTGTACGGGTTTGATTTAACACTAAGAGTGACTGCAAAAGGATGGTTATTTTGCTACGTCATAAACCATACTGTCATGCTTCTGCGTTGATCCATTTCACCTGTGTGCTGTCTTCGAAATACTTGAGTAACCTTTCGAAGCCAATGTGGTGAAACAGTGCCTGATCTTGTAGACAATTTGGGTATCTAAATCAAACCTCGCTCGGTTGATTACAAGTTTGACATCTACATAGACTTTTTAGTCAGCCTCTTCCGAAGAGATGCGCTGGATCCGTTTTTCGCTTTTATCAGTACTCGTCCGTGGTGCGCATCTAAACTCACCGGGATGTGATTTCCGTTTACATATTCATGAGGCAGCCGTGCTGAACACTATGCCTCTGAATTCAAATTGGGCATGACTGAATTAGCATAGTTGGACTCTCAACCACTTCTGCTTGTGGGCAGCGATCCGGTTGCTCGATCATCTCGATGTGACATATTTGCCGCCCGTTAACTCCAACCGATCATCCCGCGAAAATTGTAGTACTTCAACTAGAGATTAGAACAGGTGTGCACAGATGTGGTTCCAGTGTATCTATCAGATTTTGGCTCTACTTACCAAGTTACCTAAAGCTTTATCGGATCAGATAGTTACATTCTCATTGTGGATAGTCGTTGGCTAGACTGTAGGAACGGCAAAAATTCGTACGGTTTTATGGTATAAAAAAGTTTTTTGTTTGATAATTTGTTGGCAGATATACAGATCTTGCGTTACGCAGACTAGGAACGTACACTTACTCCCTTATAACTTCATCAAAACATTTGAAATGATCTTAAAACCTTCAGTTATCATATTTATTACCCTTTATTGATGATTATTGGCCTGTCAGACCACTACAGTGCATTACTTATGATTACAACATTCGGTTTTTCAGCAGACCATGCTGGACAGGTTGAGCGACCGAGCTGGTTTGTATGGAATGCGCTTTGCACCTTCAAAGTGCGAAGTGTTGCTTCAAGACTGGGGCATTTCCACTCCTACTTTCTTTATTGCAGGTAGTTCGCTTGAGACTGAACAGTTTCACATACTTGGGTAGCACCATCTCGTCAGCCTGTAATATTGCTGATGAGATATCAGCGAGGATTGCGAAGGCACGAGTTGCCTTTGCCAAACTGCGTCATCTGTGGCGTCGGAAAGACGTCCGGTTGTCGCTGAAAGGAAGGGTATATAATGCTTGTGTGCGCTCCATTTTGCTTTATGGTTCGGAAACGTGGCCTGTTCACAAAGAAGATATCAACAGACTTGCTGTGTTTGACCATCGTTGTCTCCGTCAATTGGCCCATATTACGTGGACTGATCGCGTGAGCAATGTGGTCGTTCGCCGGCGCGTATTCCGGAATGCTCGGGATGCGCGATCAATTGGTTAACTAATTACGGTACACAGCTTGCGTTGGCTGGGTCACGTACTCCGTATGTCATCTGATCGTTTACCGTACCGGGCATTATATACTGAGACCACCAACAGTTGGGTAAAACCGCGTGGTGGTCAGGCAACAACGTGGTCACAAAATATGAAGATCTTGACTGCTCCATTGAGCAAAGTGGGTAGGTGTCGCCTGCTTGGATGGGGTCCTCGTGATCACTCAAACCACTGGTTAGAGACGCTATCCGAGATGGCGATGTGTCGCAGTCAATGGCGTACCTGTATTCATACCATTTCTAGTTCTTCCGCTTAGTCTTCCTTTTAGTAACGTTTTCTTCTAGGATATTCCACGTCACTGTTGAGTTGAGCGGCGGCCCGAGCCACAGTACCTTTTGGTCAGGCTCATGGCTGTTATGATGATGAAAATGATGATGGTTCGTTCGTTCTTAGTTTAAGAAATTTCGTTATCGCTTCTGAGCAGATGCGTCTAATTCGCAAACGTAGCAAAGTTAGATACCTTCCCTTTACATCAGTAGTTATTCGCCGCCGTGTGACATACCATAGATGGCGTTTGTGTTGGCTAGCCTCAAGCTGCTAAAACTTGGAAAAAAAATGTCGCGATAACCTGTTGGACAACTAATTAACTGTATGATTAGTCTTCAACATTGCAACCATTGTACTGTTACAAACTCTTTGATATGCGGTCAACGAATTCACTAGATACATATTCGCAGTCGACGACGAGAAACTAGAACTATTTGGAATCTCCCTTAGTTCAGAAACTGCCACAAATCTAACCAGATAGCGC
Organism: Paragonimus heterotremus; assembly: GCA_013368495.1. Classification (NCBI taxonomy): domain Eukaryota; kingdom Metazoa; phylum Platyhelminthes; class Trematoda; order Plagiorchiida; family Troglotrematidae; genus Paragonimus; species Paragonimus heterotremus. Next base: position 25,562 of record LUCH01004117.1, on the reverse strand, counting down.
TGTGACTCAAGCCGCTGTTCACCGCGGTCGTGACAGGATAATTTCCCCAAACTAAAAGAGAAATAAGAAAGCTGCATAAGATAAAACAAATTGGGAACAGTTTTGTATGTATAGATATGCTGAGGCTCATTTTCATGTCACACAGCGTTTCTAATCAGTGAGTTGTGCCATCACGAGGTCCGTAACTGTGCCGACAACACTTATTGAGCGTTTCACCTAATTATCACTGGTGTCCATTGAGGTAAATGCTCAGCCGGCGTACGAACACGTGGACTATTCTTCAACCGGTTGGTCGTATATGAGAACATGGGCCGGCGAGAGGTCACTTTGCTCGCGAAATCGTCCCACTCAGTACGGGTTAATTTTTGGAGACTACACGTCCTTATTGTAAAGGGTCATAATTTTTGGCCGTTTTGCGGAATGAATCGTACACAGGTATTATACATCCATCGTCATAGCGACAACCGGACGTTCTTACGACATCACTGATAATTCAATTCAGTAGCAACAATACGTGCCTTCCTTTTTTCATCTGATATATTGTCAGCAATTTTGTATTCTGTCCGGATAGTCTCACAAAGGTGAAACGGTCCACACTCTCAAGTGGATTACTTGTACTGAAGGACTTGGGATTAGGAACGTCTCAGTTTGCAAATCATGTCAAGCAACTCTGCATTTTGAAGGTTCAAGGCTCATTTCTTACGAACGACCATTCACCTTGGCCAGCGTTATCTACGTGCTTTCGGCAGATCAGCGTCGTCCGCATATTCCATGTCGGCCAGTTTAATTCCTGAAAGGGCCGCCACATCAGGACCATTTGGATCCCCAAATTTATGTGTTATAATGTCAGAAGAATGGAGCTAGAGTATCCTGACAAATAACAACCGAAGTGATAAACCAACGGGGTAATTGTCCATAAAATGTTTTGCCACTTTGACTTGATAGACAGGTATGCGTTATGCGATCGTCCGTACAGCTATATTGATGTGCGCTTTGGTCTGCCCAGGCGCAAACATGCGTGACTGATCAAAAGTGAACAATAAGGTAAGGGCAATCGCACCCAGAATTTATCTGTCGCGTTGCTGACTGTGCAGGAATACCAAATCAGTTAGCCACTTCTCTATAAGTATGAATGTAGTTATATAGCAACACGCGGCACTTGTTTTTTGCATAAGTGTGGTGTTTTAAAGGATACCCTCGCACTAGGACAATTCTAATCGCCAAATAATGGAGTATATTAACTGAAAAGTGGTATTATTCAGGATTTCGATACGTCTGGACTTATCTGTCACATTAACGTTAGTTGGACTTACTCACCAATGTCTCAATCACTACGTCACCGGGCTAGGCTATCTTTTTACTACTGTTGAGCGACTGAACGCAGCCGGGATCCCAAGAAGGAATACCTCCTGTTACTTTGCTGTTCAGGTTATTTAACCAGAATGGGGCTCGTTAGGTCTCTTTTCCCGCAGTATATGAGGTTGCGGCTCATTTGGAGGTATGTTAATCTTGACTGCTTGCCTCTTCCATCTTTTAATTGTAGTCTTTTAGAATCCGATTTCCTGAAGACAGGATTGGTTAATATTGACGCGTCAACAAGCGCCCTTCCTGGTCTGAATTTGAATCGTCGATGTCTTTGAAAAGCACATTTGTGATTGCCGCGAGGTATTATTTATTGGAACTTATCGTCAGTGTTGTGGATCAGCGGCTCTTTCGCAGTGTCTCTGAGTGGAAATTGCAGAGTTTAAAAACAAACCAAAGTTTGCTTGAATGGTTGTCAGTGAATTATCACTAACTGATGTTTCGGTTAGATTCTTTTGTCACAGTTTGACAGTACATATTGGCTTTGTCTTGTTTCTGTATCCTCGTGTGCTAGCAGTTGTGTTCTATGGGGCCCAGTTTGATCTTCTGAGGTCATTGGGACACTCAGACATCATTTTATTCGCTAGCTATATCAAAGCACGATTTTGTCATTTAATTTGGAATGGAAGCGGCCGGATGGTCTTTCTACAGTCCGGTCAGAACATACTGGAGATTGTAATTAGTGTACAAGGCTCATGGGGCAAGTAGACTGTTCCGCATTCCGAAACACGTTAGTGCTGTGCACATGGAAACCGTCTTATGTGACGTAACCGTAGACGCAAAAGACAAAGCACTGTCACCAACACTTAATGACGTCATTCCTAGAATCCTTACCAGTGTTCTTCAAATAGTCGCTTAAACTCAGACCACATTCCTTCGTCTACGTCCGCCTGGGTAATTTATTTGCTCATTAATCGTGCGTTCGAAAATGTAAAGTGATTATCAGGAAAATAAAGATATTTGCAGTTCATCTTACTGTGCAGCTCTCGAGCCGTACGTAAAAGTTTATGGAGTTTGCTCCCCATTGATTCTCCTGTCTTGCTGACCATGCGCCCATCACTTCAGACCGTTGTCATCCTACTATCGATAAATACGATGAACCTAATCTACTCATATTGGACTATTAACTCTGCATGATGGTGCTCGTGCCATCTTTTGTGTATGTTCAATCGAATTACTGGAGTCTGAAGTACATTGCGATAACATGTTTATAGGCTCTCATAACCTTGACTGTTTTATTGTGTAAGATCGAGGGATGTCGTTTGTCATGTTATTGATTTTATTTCCGTCGTCTTCGCTGGTTGAAAACCTTCTCATGCGTCTCATGCTTGTATCTCTACCCTTGTTGGTACTTTGCTGCGATTGGCTTATTATTTGTTGCGCCGTTCTTGTGTTCTCTACAATGTGAGAGAAGCTGACAATTCTGTGCTTTTTTTAAGCCAACGTTTCTTTGAACCTGATTGATTGTATTCTGAAATTTCGAATCTTTTTGAGTGCTTGATTGATGTCATAGTGTTATTTTTTTTAAAAAATTTTTGTTGATATTATTCCACATCACCATCATAGACGGAAATACATTATCCCACACCTTACGGGATTATTTTGGTATCGTTTTTACATTCTAATGCACAGACAAGCGGAATACTGCTTGTTCATGTACCTATGTAATCATTGTTAAAGGTTTTTCAGCAATGCTCTCTCAGATTCAATATCATTTAAACAAGTGACCGGAGTTGCACAATTTATGTCTGACTATATTTCGCTACGTCTCCCAGGTGCTTACTGCATATACATGGTTCCAAGCCACAACAGAACAAGAACGCAAAGACTACGGTTCATTTTCGTTTGGTTTAAAACTCCTCGTTAAAACCGTCTGCATTGGTTCGTATAGAAGTACAGGGAACTTCGCGCAAGCGTAGATCATACAGCATCCATCTTTTGCCCTTGTTCAAAGCCGACACAAAGGCAGTTGTTTCGAATAAATGCTTTCCGCTAATCTTCCATAATTTCCTCAATAAGGTGAGCCCGGCAGACGGTCAGGTTGTTTACTTCGGACCTGTCGATCGCGATGGTGTGCTGGAACAAGTAAAAGGCGTCAACTATTCGTTAAGCGAGTTTCTGGGACCAACTTCGCTAAACACTGATCAACGAGTATCCGGACGTAAACTGTACCAATGCGTTATATATTTGAGTCCGGGCGATTGTCACCGCTTCTACAGTCCAACTGAGTGGACCGCTTCAATTCGACGTCATTTTCCAGGTTTGTGATGTTCATATGAACAACAGTTGTTTGGCCTACAACACTACCAAGATGACCTGGTAAAAGCCAAAGGTTATAACTTACAATGAGCTACTTGCGATTGCTCGCTTGTGTCGACTAGTTACTTTGTCTTTACTTGTATATCTACTCCACATACAGATGAATTTCGTGCCGTCACGAACTTTTTCAGTTTTCAGACGAGCTCAGAAACTACATGCGTGTGTTGTTAAGTTGCTACCGAAACGTTCAAATAGCCGCTAGGATTTCTTCATCATCCACAGTTTTGGCTTCGTGTTGGAGCTTATTTTGCCGATAGGTTCATAGGTTGTTACAAGAAGGGGAAAGATCTTTGTTTGTGCATTCCTCTTTGTGTTGATCAGTGAAAAATTGTGTTGGACGGTATATAAATGTAAGTGGAACTAAGTGAAAAGTGAATTCAATGAAGCTGCTGACTGTAGTCATATCAGAGGCGAACACTGAAACACACTGAATGAACATTCCCTCAGGTTATGCGCATTCAGAGATCTGCGGGACTGAGCTAGACTAACGGTGAGGAAACATGTGGTGCAGGTTGTCCTTTGCATGCATATTGATCGAGCACCATTTTAGGACTCAACTGATTCAGCCGTAACGACAGAGTTGGACAGTGTGCTTTGGTATTAATAGATTCCAACTGTGAAGCAATCCTGTCTGCAAACTAACCTGTTTATTCCGTTGCTCAATTTCAGTGAGTGAACCCTTGACCATTCCTCCTTGTTTAGTGGAAGATGTGCAAGTAGATGACCCCAGGTAGAATATTGTGTAGATGGAAATTAGGTATCCTCTGAGGTTCCCTTAATTACTTGAGGATTGGCTTCATTCTACCAGGTAGAGGATTTTCCTGAGCACCATAAATCTTCTAGTGGTCCGTCTCTGAACACCTTTAATAGGTTCCAAATGTTTTTTAAGATGAAGACGACAAGCATGTGTGGACGGATTGTGGAAACAAACATAGTGGAAGACACTTCAAAACGGAGGGTTCCACAAATTTTTCTCAGGAGGTTCTGTTACGACCCCACCTAATAGAGAAAGACTAGAACAAACGCAAAAACCGCAAGCAGTATATCTATCACAAACGAACGCAACGATATTGCAAACTGCACGAAAATCAGGGTGCAAATATCGAAACGTAACCGTCGCGACATAGAATCACCCAACAAGAAAGGAAAAAGACGGCCTTCAAACGAGCTTTATTCGCTGCTCAGCCCGGAGGGAAAATTGTGGTTTACAGCAACTGTATTTATAGGTTTGGAGTGGCCTTGTGCCTAGGCCACTGAACGGACCGATCAAAAGCGAGTGCAACTTCTCGGATGTTCGAGAATTCTGGCGGGCGTTCAAATTCCCAGAGAATGAAGAAATTCATTTTCCTCACAAATAATGCGAATTTCTGGGAAAAAGTGCCTTTTCCCAACAGGTTCTGGGTTATTTGTGCTTTTTAAGCATAGTCACACAGTTTGTAGGCAGACTCAATCTGTTTACCACTATGATCCCTAGCTTTCGTTTCATGCCGAACATGAGTAGCTTTGTATCATCAAAAAAGGCAGTCAATTTTTATGGCGAATGTGATTAGTCAGAAAGTGCGTCCGTCTATGCGGTCCGAATCTGAATAGATAACTTATATCAGTCACTCTTCCGTGATTAAGTGTGTTGAGAACTCACTGCGGAAGTGTAACAGTGTGTAAGACAAATGATTTATTCAGGGACGAGTAGAACGCCATCTGACTCCCTTTCCGTGAGTTTGCAAATATTCATGAACTGACATGTCTCAGAAGAGCTTTTGATGTTGCATTTGTCTGTTGTTGTTAAGTATCTCATTAGCCCACCGTTCGATTGCGACACCACACCCATCTTTTTATCACGCTCTATATCAGTCTTCTGAGCAGGTTTGTGAAAAACTGCCACCCTTTTCTTCGAGTTGCCACTGACCTTGAGTAGTCGGTTTTTATCCACCCTCCGTTTTAACTTGTTCCCTACAGCTGTTCAGTATGATTGTGATATAGTGCGCAAGCTGGTTTAACCTATTCTGCTAGGTTAACATGGTGATCCGAAAAGCTATGCTGACTAGGGCCTCAATGTTTCTAGGCGTAATCATGTTAGGTAGGCCAAAACATAGGAGCCAGACAAAAGTTGATTGCGCCCATGGGTTGTATATCGCATCACTAACTGCGGAAGGATGATTCATTAGAAAGATAACTCCACGGATGCATCGTAGAACTATCGTCACAAATTCCGCGTTGTTGCATTCCAGTTGAAAAAGAAAAGGGCTATAAAACATCTCGGACTAAAGCATTCCGATCATCCGAAGATTGACCGTGATTTCGGGCATATGGCCTTACATCGTCGAAGGACTTTCGATATTGCTGTGAAGCCTCGAGTACATCTACTGCGCACAGTAATAGTGAGAGGTATCAATGTTCCTACTCACTGCGCTTTAGCTAGTCCCCCACTGTCAACGGAGCCATATTCTTGAGTCATCGGCTCCTGATGGGATGCCCCAAGAAAACCCTATCCCCCGTTAATTTGCCTTTCAGACTTTTGAATCGGAGGTACAGGATGAGGTCCATCAAATGGACTTCAAATGTCGAAAACCGCAACTGTCCAATTGTGGTCTCTGTGTATGTTGTAAAGTCTTCCGTCGTCAAATTGTTGTAAGCCCTTCTAAGCCGTACGCTGGTTTGTTCTACCTTTGTAATTCGTTTGGCAAAATTCGGATCCTCGTCCCCGTAATATTAGCGCCCAAAATCTCAGTCCCGAATAATAACGCGATTGTCCTGTATTCGCTCCCAAGGCAAGCCCAAAAGGACGCGTTCAAAAATAGAGCCTTGTTCCGCCCCAAAACGTGTGCGACAAAGGCGACAAATACAAAGTGCTTATATCATGTGCGGTGGTCAAACAGAGAAGGACAGTTGAGGGAAAAAATAGTTAAGGTCACTGATAGGCACAGCGGAATAAAAAGTCAGATGGGTAAAAACTAGCCAAGGCCATCACTCGGCCGCTCTGAGCTGGTCCGCTAACTAGGACAAAGTCAATCGTTTTTTTCTTTCTCACGGCGGAGGCGTCTTGGGACGGTAACAGGGTGGGCGCCCCAACAGTGTAGTAACAACTTTTGTGTTTTTCAGAGATCGGAACAAGTTGCCATGCGTCTCAGCGAAGTCCATTCCAACCTCACGGTGACGCACGAAGTAGAGGTTGATGGAAGTGTGCCCCACCTGGACATGCTCATCATACACAGAGCCGATGGATCAACAAGTCATCGAGACTGGACCTTGACGTGGCTTGCGCATCTCAATAACCTGTTGGGCTAAACTGGACGGCGTCGCCACCATACCGACAGGGTCACTCATATCAGGCAAGGCAATGGGTAGAGGTCTGATGAACCAGTCTCATGGTCCTCCAGGTTAAAGGTTTGAAGAAGGTTGGCATCTTTTTCCGGAAAACGTACCAGCTCTGGTACACTGCCACCCACCCGCTACCTTGCGGTACAGGCGTTCGAGTGGAAAGCTTTGGTTGGGAACCCTAATCGCTCTTCTGTCTCGGTCTGGGCGTCCTGGCAGTATCTCAGCCCACATACAACCATGAATAATCACAACACCACCAATCCCATACCGCATTGGCCTTCTCGCAGTATAAACCGGGTCGCCCTATCTGCTGCATACAGCAGGGTGAATAGACGAAAACATGCTACTACTGATCCCTCCCTCACTGCGCTATCAAATTTAGTTCTCAGGTTCCTACCGACCTCCATTTCTGATAATTACTCTACGAGTCCCACAATAGATGTCGCTAACCGTAGTACCACTGAGCCGATAAGTTCCGTATCTTGCCATTCAGCTTCAGCACTCCCTCGTCCTTTGCTTAGACCTAGATTGCGAACTAATATATGTGCCCTCAATGTTCGCACTCTAAAACAGATGGGTCAGCAAGCCGCTCTCGCACGAACGTTAGACTCGTTGCATGTCGATGTGGGCTGTATCTCGGAGAGTAGAATCCAGAACAGTAGTCAACTTATGGAACTAAAAGCACCTGCATTGTCTACCTGATACTGTTATACACATTTCGGGTGACTCCACAGCCGCCGTTACAGTCCAGGCTGGAGTAGGTGTAGTCCGCAGCACGACGACTGCAGCTGCACTGATAGATTGGATCCCTGTTAACAGTAGACTATGTTCCGTCCGCTTGATGGGTTCTGTTAAGGCCAACTCTAGATGCAAAACCTTCAGGAATCTATTCATTGTGTCTGCTTACGCTCCTACTGATTATAGTGGGGTCGGCGTCAAGGACGCGTTTTACTCGGATTTGGCCGCTCCTCTTCCGTCGACGTGGCTGTGATAAAGTTGTTCTGGCGGGAGATATGAATGCCCAGATGGGTCGCCTTGGTGAGGCCGAATCACGTTTAGGTGGCAGGTTTGGGATAGCATCACGTTGATCAGATACTGGCGGGCGATTGTTGCAGCTGTGCACTGAGCGTACACTGTTTTTAGCCAGTGTTAGTTTTAGGCATCGTGCGTGTCAATGCTATACTTGACGCCACTCCTTCTCCAAATCAGGCCTGGCCTCAGATTGACCACATAGCCGTTAGTTATAGGTGGCGCGGTTCGATTCAAGACTGTCGTTCTTATTGGAGCACATGCTTGGATTCAGATCATGTGTTGGTACATTGTCGTTTTGTTCTTACTTTTGCTGGACAACGACCCCACCGACAGCCACGACGCCTAGCTGTTGACAAACTGGCTTTACCATCTGTAATGCATAAGTACCAAACCAGCTTAGAAAGCTACCTTGGTGATACTCACTCCGAAAATCCTAATAGCTGTTGGGCACAAATCTCACAAGCTATTCAGAAAGGCAGGTACTGTAGCAGGCGGCACAGGGGTATACAAGTTTGACAAACATTGGATTTCAGAGAATTCTCTGGAGTTGTTAGATGACAGACGGAATGTTCCTCCTGGTAGTTCACATAATAAGTCTAGAAGAGATATCTGTAGGAAGCCAAACCGTAGTCTAAAGGCTGTTCGTGAGGCTTGGTTATTAGAGAAAGTTAAGAAATGGAAACCGCTTTCGCTTCAGGGAACACCGGTAAACCCTTTAAGCTGATCTGTGCCATTGGTCTCAGGCGACCGTCTGTCAGTTAAGCTATCAGCGAGGCAGATGGCACACTCATCTGTAGTAAGTCCATAAGGTTAGGTCGTTGGGCGGAATACTTTGAGGATCAATTTTGCTGGCCTCCTGCTTCTACTATGTTGCCGTCACAAACTTGTAGATTTGGAATCACCCGCTGAGACTGAGGTTCGCAACTACCTTTCGGCTCTCAAACGTAATAGTGCTGCTCGTCCAGATAATCTCGTGCCGGCACTTTTCAAAGAGGGTGGAAAGGCGTTAGTCGAGGCCTTGATTCAGTTGTTTCCATTTGTGTGGATGACGTGGACTATCCCTCTGTGCTGGGGTCACCCGATATTAGTTCCTCTATTCAAGAAAGGTATCAGGAGCTCTTGCGAGAACCATAGGGGGGGATTAGTTTGACCTCAGTCATTTCAAGGGCTCTGGCATCCATTATACGTTGTTGACTTACTGCAGTTTGGGAGGTAAACATTAGGGAAGAACAGGCAGGGTTTCTCCCTGAGCGGGGCTGTATAGTTCATAGTTTTACCCTCCGTCAAATTCTGGAGCAGCATCATGTGTACCGCCGACCAACAGCCGCCGTATTCCTATACTGTGAAGGTGTGTTTGGTTCGGTGGATGGATCTACACATACTGTCGGCGCTTTATTCCCACATTTCAGCTCGGGTTTGGGTTGAGGATGAACTATCTGACAGTTTCGGCACCAAGAACGGTGTACATATGATGACAACATCGATCAGGAAAGTGCGCCGCACATCCGACTGTATTGAGCAAGAAGTAGAAATGCTCATAAAGAGTGTGAAATAAATTGCCCCAGACGTTTCATTAAATGCCACAATTAATCGAACTCGGAATGCAGTAGGAATTACGAGGTAATCAAGAAATTAATGTAACCTGAACTACCTTCAAAGGGGATATTGGGATGTTATGGACAATCCGGCGAATTGGCTCTTCGTTGAAAAGGGGCTTATAACGTCGTTGAATTGCGAGTCCTTAATTGGACACACAATCTACTTGTGGCTGCAGTCAGAGACAAACAACGTATTAGCTCCACATCGTTGTGTATACCAAGTCTCGTGACTGTGAGGAGAGTCAAGTAAACAGATCCGATAGAACGTTCATTTTTCGAATGTAGGAGCATGTGCCCAGTTGACCTTGGAAACAAGTCTTACGATCGAACACAGCTGAAAAAAAGTCGGCAGATGCCCCGATTAAACGACACATGTCAACGGGCCACATCGCGGAGTTGACTTTGCCATTCACCGTCTCAACCCACGGTCCCTAAAATTTGCTGTAGCCGTCACGATAATCCAATTCAAATTTGTATTGTGTTCGAAAACAATTATTTACCTTTCAGGCTACCATGGGCCTAAACTGTAATGAACGGCATTCATGTTACATTACTAGACGTCCATTACCTTGTCCACATCTCCTCCACGTATGATAAATGTTAAAATGAAAGCTTCTGTGATACTGGTTATTTGATATTGATGGATGTGGGATCGAAATGTCCAGTAAGTCAGTTGCTAGTGAACTGTTTTAAGGGTACTGTCTTACTTTGAAATACTACTTGATTGCTTGGTTGTCAGGTGCTCTATAGACTTCACATGTTTCTTTCACTAACAGTATCACATGTCTTTTCTATCTCGTAATTAGAATCGTTATTATAATTGCGACCTCTGATTCTCTGTATCAGGGCCTGTTACTATTGATGACGTATAGTATACAACCGTATCACTAAACTTCTGAGACTAGATTAGTTGATCAGTTTAAATACCTCTTCTAGATTGTTTGTAATCCTGTAACTTTCGAACCTCAATCGCGCACAAATTAACCAGCTGGTTTGTGTACCCGTTCGTATGTAATATAGCTTCAACTTATCGCTTGGTTGGCTTGTAAATTGCGATGATAATTCACACATTCAGTCTTGGTATTTTCAAAAGTCACAGGAACTGTACTGTCAGATTCAATGGGTCACTTATATTCCACTCATTTTCCTCACCTTGGTTTTATTGCAGGCAAGCTTTTATCAGTCAACCCGCGGTTAGCTGCTCGGCTCCCGGGTTTGTTTACCCTGAATGAGCGCGTCGTTTATCTGGGTAAATGGTCATACGGTTTCATGGCTTTTGCTGCAGTAGGCGCCATGGGTGTTGGCGGAATTCACATCAATGCGGATTCTACAGTGACAACCAACAAGAAATCTCACCAGTCCATTCGTGCTCGATCTGTCGGCTCAGCTATCAGCCCATTTATTGAAGGTAGCAGGGTTATTACTTTCGATAAAGGCAACGAGTTTGGCCAATTTCGCTTCGGTTCAACTATTGTTTTGGTGTTTGAGGCCCCGTCGGATGCCGCCTGGTGTGTTCATGTCGGAGATCGGATCCGATTTGGAGAGGCGCTTTTGAAGGCGCCTTCCCAAGTCAAAGATATATTCAATGGCTGATCAATTGATCTGGTCCTCCCTTCATCCCGGTTGATTGTTGGTGACCTGTCAGAATAGACAACCACAACCATCTTTTTAAATTATTCAAACTGTTAACCTCTGATTATGCGGATTTTCGGACGCATTAGGGAAAAATATCCCACTTACTTCTGGCTTTTTTAAATGTTATTTTCTGAGCTAGTACTGTATTATTTTACCCAGGACCCGACTTGCATTGGTTTGCTATTAGATTAATACTTTGGTAAATATTTTACATCAAAACTTATTTTAGCCTTCGATCGCAGACAAGAAACCGACGTGTAAGTGAGCTGAATTCTGTTTCGTGAACGCCCTGCAAACTGTTTATCACTATTCGACATACTAAGGCATGTGTAGACTGAATTCTGTCAAGCAGTTCAAATCCAGGCTGCTGCTGCTATTCAGCTTCGTTATCAACGTACTACGGCGAGCTTGAACCCTTATCCAAATTGTCTGTAGTCATTCAAGAATCACCCAAGAGTTTGAGTTAATAGGTCTACGTTGCGTGTAACCTTTTCCGTAGATGTTGGAAGTCAGATATTTATATTTTTATGGACATTTTACTAGTGTTACAAACTGCTTTTCGTACGAGTTCTGATCTTCTCATATCGCTTGTGGGTTCGAATGAATACCCATACTTACCTCGAGACGTGTATCAATGATGATAATAAGAACATGCGAATTAGTTGAGTTGTTGATTTCAACTAAAAACGTGGGACGACTTGCTTCAGTTCGAAGTGTAGTAACATTTTCTGTTACTTTTCATCTCCGAATAGACAATGTTCCTTTCAAGCAGATAGGTCGTTAGACCGCCTCTTCTTTCTCCATTTCTATCCCATAGAATGATTAATGAGTGAAGTAACATCGATAACTTCTTAGGACACTAGAGGGATTATTGGCCTTGCAAGGTAGTCGGACTGAGCCGACAATGTCGTCTCAGAAGTGAAGCCTACGGTGTTGCGGCGCAACCCAACAAGCTTAAGTTAATGATATGGCCGTAAGAAATATCGAAGTGTGCAATCAAATTTAAGCCTACACCCGTGAAAAATCTTTGACAACACTGTCCGAAAATGTTTACTTTCAAGAGGGAAATCAAGTCTATTCCTCCAATCAAATTTCGTGAGCTTGGATCGACAAACAGGTGCTTAATCTCTTTCATATCGTATTCTGTAATCTGAACATCACTCACACACTGCTATCCCGGTTCGATGAGAGTAGTTCGACTCAGGTTTCATTCCTGTTAAAATCCAAAAATAGCACGCATTTTTTAAAATCGAAAATGTAGCTTCCGCCCACGTGCTTGAGACGGGCGCGCCGACTACCGTCCCGCTGTTCCCAATGAATGGGAGAAAATTGCCACATTCATTCACAAGCGCTTGTCGTGAGCATAGTCCAGGTTGCACCTTTTAGCTGTTACACTTCCTTTTTCCCATAGGCCAAAATCAAATAGCCACCTGTAGTTAGTCTGCAGACTATCATGCATCTACTACGACCACAGAAAATGTTGTGAGATTTTGCAAAGGAAAGAAAGTAACTCACTTCTCTACGACCACAGTACTCATTATCTCGTGATCCAATTGATACCCTTCTGACTGCAATTCCGTTACGTATTCACAAATCGCGGTTTCGGCTCTCCAGCGTATATGATACTTATGAGACACAACGAGGTCGAACTGTCTGCCACCTAGCAAGTGGTCACTGGAACGCACTGCTTGGGTTATCCAACCGTACTGCTTGGAGACATGTATTATGCCGACTTGATTTTGTTCGTCAGAACATCTTAACCGGAGAGATGGTTAGTTAACTATCAAGTCTTTTCAACTATTAGAGGATATTTGTGGATTTGTAGGCATACACTCTGGACGTCCTCCACAGTTAATTACACTTTTTCTTGTCCGAACAGGTGAAACATCTGTTCTGTTGCGAAAAGAATTGCAACTGGAGATTGCCGTGATGATTTTCTTTTAACGATTACTACGTCAGCCGTTGAGGCTGAGTGGCAAGAATATCTAATGGATCGACTGGCGGTTGTACGTAGATCTTTTCTCCGTTTTCTCTAAATGAACACACACCGGAGAAGATTCTACTTTCAGGTTTACGAGGCGCACAACTTACACCGCTTCTATGATATCGCCTACAACTTGCGCATACCTGGCCAGAAAAAAATCGTTACAAGATCACCATAAGCTGAACAACTTCAGTAAATTACGGGTGATCGGGCGTTAGTTTCGGATGTGCTGATACGTTTTCGAATCAATTCATTTTCAGTAAGCCCGGCTGTAACACCGTAACGCCACGAACGCAGACGATTTCCTACAGCATTGCATATTTTCTTAGCAAAACCGTGAGTAGCTGTCTACTCATTCATTACATACCACGGATATTTCGTTTTCCAGTTCACTGCGAAATGTAGCGTATTCACATTATAGCTCCATTTTATCGACCCAATTTGGAAACTAACGCCCGGTCATTCGCGATCTACTGAAATTGTTGAACTTGGTAGCAAATTACAGGAAGAATCGAACTAGTTTGTGAGGTCCATCCGGATTTATACGACTTGGGGTGTGCTTCTAAGTCATACGGAATGGACAACCGTTATCAACAAGTAAAAACAACGCTCCATCACTGAGTTCCCAGTAATAAACTGGTCAGTAGAAAAAAAATGAATCACACAGGTCAAGGAGTTGGTTGTAGCGTAACATAACACGACAATATCAGAGGATAGGACAGATTCACCGAATGTCCGGTGAACCTCATCCTATCCGAATAGCCTCCTTGAGAGGGAAATCATTACAGGTCTGAACTTATGTTGGTGTCAGTGAACAAACACCCGAGAAACCACTAGGTTGATCTCTTCGCAACCGAGATGACCACTCCGAGCAACGAGATGTGATTCCAGCAGTGCACGTGCAACCGACAGGTCGGCTTCTGCGCGTAATATGATGGTCGCTCGCTTAAATCGCTACACTGATGTACCTAGTTGAGTTTGTATTTGCACAATGTCGTAAGTGAGCATCAAAAATCAGTCGCCTGACCTTGTTGCAACGCAAGGTAACCGCATCAGACTCCACGGTTAGTGGTGCCTGAATCGAACGACTAAACGTTCAGTCCGTCACACGTAAGGTTGCCTAAGTACTTGACATCGTCCGCTTGCTGCTCCCAATGTGTCGACGTTGACTACCAACCATACAATTGTGAATGTGAGCATTAGCCACTCGTACTGAAGTTATATAGATCTCATATTTTCCAGTCCACACTTGTCCAATGTGTTACGTGACAGCAAACGTACCTTAGGGGATTACCTAAAACCGGGACTGAACGTTTGCTCGACACTATTTAATGTCCGAGTCGGTAAAGGATATTTACATTAGGATGCTGATCGTACTAAGCATCAAACTAAGTAACAACGTCAGCGATCGATATTGAGATTTAACTGCTGCATGGCTGTATATACAAAGGCAGAGACATACCAGATAATTTTTTTCGACTTTTATTGCGCCATCCCAATGTTTGTCAATACTTCACAACTAACTCCAATCGTCAACACTGTTCCGGTCAATCGCTATTTGTGCTAACATCTTTAGCAAGAAGCCAGGTGGGTCACAAAGTCTCCACTATGAGGTTCGCTGTTCATAAATTACCGGTGACTGTTTTCAATTCCCTCTGCGTATCGCGCCGATGAGCGTGAGGATTCGGTAAATTTCACGATGCAGGCCATGCACCACCATTTGCATAACATTGCCTAACTGCCTAAATCTATGCATTTTCCGGGTGTGGTGAGTGGACCTGCTTGCTTCCCAACTGCCCCACTGATTACCCCGTAGTACGATCTAATACATGCTAATGAACGTAATTATCAGGAGTAGAAGGCATGAATGCGTTCGATATCCTAGACTGAATGTTGACGTACCTTGGTCGTACAGTAAACTCGTTTTTACTGTAGTCCAATAACCACAGCTCGCGCCAGCGTTTACTCAAGCTCGTGAATATTTACAAGTACGAGTTTCCGTTCCACTTCGTGTGCCCCCTATATTCGTGGTACAGCCTCCAGAGTGAACGAATCAACTAAACTTTCAGAACGTCATCGTATGACATAGGACTAATACTGGAGTAATGCCTTGTGGATTTACTATTATCTAATAGTGTCCACGTGTTTACAGTTTAGAAGCTGTCATTTTGTATCAGAAAGAATCATACACAAATGCATTGAAACACTCTGAACAGAATGTTGTCGGGATTGGATGGTGCAAAATATTGACCGGTTTTGGATAACATTCAAAAATAAGAATATTAAAGAAAACCAGTCGGAAAAAACGTTTTATCATTTGGATGTAATTCCGATACTCTTCTCGGATGACAGTTATACCTATCAGCCATGGAAGAATTTCAAATTACCGACTGATCGTCGTTAATTATTTAAAACCTCCGCAAAATTCTGCTTGTAAGTCAAAAATTCCGATCGACTCTTGATTGCTTGATCCAACCAAACCATTTCCAAGAAAAGGTCTTTACGAAGATGGTACAGATCAGTCAGTGATACCTGGTTCAAATTGTCCAGCGCAGCGGTTCTTTTGGGAACATTTACTGAAGACCGCATGGAGCAAGGAGTTTGATTTATCCAGTCGAAATGTGCATCCGTATCACCTAGTTCGGTTGCAATGGCATCAAACGCTTTTAATGCCTTACGCAAGCGAGTGCGAACAAGAAAGCCTCTGATAAGAGCTTGCAGTTTAACAACATTGTCTATGCTGTTCATGGAGCTTCCAAAGGCTCAAACTGTAAAAGCAGAAGGGGAGCGAGGTGTATTGCAAAAACAACCGGTATCCGCGATAAAGCAAGCCCAGGAATTCGCTGAAAGTGAGAGGAAATAGTAATCATGTACAGCGAAGGTTTATCTCCTCAATTCTGAAGGTTTGTGCGACATTACGTTAGAAAACAGCATATAACTTGGGGAATTGAATGCAACTGACGTACGGTTGAGGCGATTTAGATAATAACCAAGCATCAGATAAGGACTCAACAGATAATACATGCCTGGGGCAGTATGAGGGATGTATGCTTAGTGTGGTGTCGAGGTGTCCAGTGTAACAGCTGAGACATGGCATCAACTGCCTATAAAACACAGTTCCAAAGTGAAGTAGGATTACCTGCACAATCTCATTTAAATCGAAGGCAAGATAGAAATTGAGATAACATACCTGTTAACCGCAAGGGCTTCGCAAGAGGTGCAAGAAGTCGGCAAAATGGCAGGGTGCACATGAGTCGGAGTGGCTGCCAATTTCAAACCACGAAAGAAACCAGGTGGTAAAGAAAAACAAGCAACTTGTGCGGCGTGGCCCGTTCAAGCAACATAAATGTTGGTTTTTCGGATTCACATTTTTTTATTCAAACCAATTGCAGACACATGAGAGAAAGAAGCCTGTATGATGTGACTGAGAGTACTGCGCAACAACGTGCGTCGCTTCGAAGATTTACCTGACCTGACCGCTAATCTATGGGTATCATGATATATATATATATATATATATATATATATATATATAATATTATATATATATATAAAATTGTTAAACTGCGCCGGAACAAAACAACTTGTAAGGAACATATGAATATGCGCTAGACCCTCGTCCACGAACAATTTAGTACGTCTTTCCTGAAGGGCAACCGAAACATGGTCCCAACAGGCTTCAAACTAAGGAACGCAGTGGGATTTAGAAACAAACCATATATTTTCCAACAATGTTTGTAAATGTGATAAGCAATTAGCTCTAGCCTAGTCTGGGACCAATGGCAGTGTAGTGACCTGGAGATACCCCCGGTCTGCCTGCTGTACGATGTGTAAAATCCTTCCCAAAATCTTAGCTCACATTGTACATAGGACCTTAAGGATCTTTGTCTGCCTGATGCATGCGATCGCGTTTGTTTGTTTGCATGCTTGTCGGCGTATGCGCGCCACTCGCACATACACTCTTTCCAGCTTGCTCGCGCGCTCGGCTGTCGGATCTTTATCCTCCCTAGCTATTTCGCGTATCGGTGTCGTCTACAGCTGATCGAGACCATTTGTAATTATCGCATATATTTTCGGTCTCTACAATTATCTGTATTTTTATTTCGCGTCTGGTATTTCCGCGTATACCTGAGGAAACGTTAATTTTGTGCATGTACGCACTAAAGCAGCAACCAAGAGGAAAAGGAAGAGAAGCGCGAGATGGGCTACAGCCCACTCGGCGGCGCTCAAAAGCGCGCCAGGCGAAAAGTGCGTGGAAACTTCGAGTGCGTTAAACAACGCTCGTAAAGGTCCGGGTTAAACGACCCTAAAGAAAAGAATGGAAGACTAGTCATTGGGAGAAGAGCAAGCATTCGCTGCGTGCAATCAGTTGCACGACTGAAGAAAATGGCACTGAGTTCATATCAGGCCTCCTATAGCAAGCATACACAGAATGATGCGTACAGAACAAACAAGCGGGAAACCACGGTTGTAGCCTGGATGTTTAGGGAAACCACACGATCACTGTTCATTATAAACTGTTTTTAAGTCTAAACTCCTCTGCTAATTGTGAAGCACTACTCAAAAGATCTTGCGTCTATGTCAACCACTGATGGTGGTACGGGCGGCCCAGACGTTCTGGTGACTAAGTGGTTGTGACGGTTTGTCTCGTGAGGTCAGAACCTAAGCAACATTCAACTCTCGCTACCTGTGGTGTCGACGTAGCATCGGCCTCTACGTGACGAATCATGCATACAACGTCTTAGTGCGTGCAGACATGTGGGCTGTTATACCTGATCTATTCATGGAGACAATGTTCCCAATTTGTCAGATTTGGTCACTGAAGTTTTCAAAATGCAATGTGTTGACAGAAGCACCGCACAGGCAACACTGCAGTTTGATGGAGTACTTTCGAACGAACGTGTTGATCTTGGTGTACAGGCTCGGAGACGTGTTGCCCATGCAACGTCGTGACCTATCGCAACATGAACTTCCGGACGACCGTGGCTTGGTTTACAGATCCACTCACACCTCCCGTACAAGTGCGTACACAAAAGAATACGACCGGGAGATATTTCGAAGGAGACCTTTGCAGTTTGGTTGGCCGGTGGTAGTAGGTCAAGGTAAAAGCGGAACTCATTTCTCGGAAACAAAAACAGATCTACAATGATAAACGATGAACTAGAAAGACAAACGCATATTAAGAGCAGAAGGAAGAGAGGTTTTAATATAGCGGTAGATAGTAACACACTTCAAATAGGACAAAGAAACTAAATAAATACTGTGGACACTACCGCCCGGATTGCCGTTGTTTTTAACATCAGTTCACGTGGCGGCAGATCAATGAATAAGTGCACGAAGAAAGACTAAGCAAAAACAGTAGAGATTCGTGAAAATTTAATGGACTTACGGATACAGATTTGTCACCGTGTGTGACAGTGAACATCACCAATCGGCAAGTGTGGGTGGTCACGAAATACACAACTTAGTCGTCAGCACCCTCCAAATGTGTTCGGTCGGGCAATCAAGACATTCATAACCCGGATTATTCCAAACATCCGCATCCGTAGTGCATAACGTCAAGTGTGGCAAGCCCATGTCGGCACGGAGTCTGGGACATAATCAGCGTAGACTGTGCATTTTTGCTATATCTGTTGTCAATTGTCAGACTTTGAGATATCATAAGTACCTACAGACGGACTCGAACTGCTTATACAGTCAGCTCGTTTGATACAAACTCATTGGCGGAGACACCGGTGAGAAAATACTAAGCCGATATGCACTTCCCACATGGATGAGCAAGAGGTCTGGCCCACTGAGCATAACTAGGCGCGCACACTCACTGTAACTCCTTCCGCTGGTCGGCAATCGCATAAGCGGCCTGTCTGCATCGACAGAGATGAGGTCAGGGCTAATTCAATCTTTTAACAATACTTTACACTCGGAAGGTGTGCATCATATAAGTCAGCTATATCATTTAACCGACTCAAGATGGTTTACGTGTTGTCTGCAAAATAACTATGTAAAACAATGTCCTCCGCACGCAGTGTGAATCAACTTACTACCCGACAGGAGCTCCATTCCGGGACCTCTAGGTGTTACTACCATAACACCATCCATTACGTTATTGGCCAGGAGTATCGCACATTACTGTACAACACCATTTGAAGTGGAGAACGCTCGAGATAACTGGAAATACATGCGCAATCTGCATTCAGAGCGAGCTCCAATTATTTCGACACATTGGCACAGTGCCCTGTCAAGCAATAAATTCTTGAGAGCGTGTTGGACAGCTGGAGCAAAAGTCGTTTTCAAGTTCAAAAATACCATTACCGTTGATATAGAAAAGAAGCGATAATGCTCTAGTGTGTGTCGCAAGGTGAAGATATGATCGATGCACCTGCAACCTGTTTGTGATGCTGTCTGCTAATGTACTTGACTCCCTCCATATGTCCACGGTCGCCAAACTATGACACAGTCATTCTGTGCTGGACTGCACAAACTGACTTGTGGACTCCGTAGGGTGCGCAAATCTTAAGATTGAATCGCTATTTTCAGTGCGCAGAGTCCGGACAACGAAAGTAACGCCCAGCCGCTATTCTTGCGGAATAAGTCAGCCAAGCTCTATGATTGGATCACCAGGAAGCAAAATGATGTCTGAGTTGAGTGGATTGGTTTACAAAGAGGGTAGCACGGACATCGTTTTTGACAGCATCACAACCATTGTCTGTACCGATATGACAAATGAACTGTTTACTTCTGACCTATGTCGGTAGACTTCGGCTGAACTACTAAAACTGACAGTAGCCAACAGACCTTCCACAAGAATCGAATTCAGCAACCGTTGTTCAGTCTGATATCTCAGTGGGAACCCCACTTCAGCTTGATCGCTGGATTGGGCTTCGTCATCTTTGTCACCACGAGAGGGAGCCGCTAATTCATAGTATCGCCCAACGACGATTCCATGTAAATAACAACGCTAAGACCGTAAATGTGTGTTTCACCGATACAACACATCCCCAGTTCCAGATTCACGGATCCAGACAGTCATGGTTAGTTGTTGGGCGACCGAAATGCTATCCGTTTCAGAATACTTTTTCCAACCCTTTGTTCCCTTAGACGGAAGAAGGCAGTGCTGTAGTTATAAAAACTTCCTGTTATAAACTAATAACCCTGTACTTCACTATATGAACACTTCCACACAGTCAGGAGTGCGGCATACTACTCGTAAATATAACTGACTTTCGACTGCCTCTTATTCTTTGGCCTGATCTGATAAATTTCTAAACGAAAGAGTTGAACTGGTCAGCAAAGCTATCCTGGTCAATATGGTAAATAAACCCGATTACTATATCACGGAAGTCAAATGGGTCAGGGAACTCAGTTAAACAATACTTTTTTAACCAACTATCGTTGGTTCACTAAAAATTACAGTGCAACGCTAGCAAAATGACCCACTTCCACAGTGTTATGGTCAAGTACCGTATTTCTGTTACCCGTAGGGCAAGATAAGAACCCAACTACTTGCTCAAGTAAACTTTCGATTGTGTCAGTCAAGCATGAACAATAAGACGTATGAAGAAAAGACCCCGTTTTACCATTCATGATAAAGAGCAAGAAACGCGTAACCTGAGGATCGCTTCGGCTAGATAACTGAACCTAACAGCCTTGGATTCTGCTTTGGAAAAGTCGAGTTGTGAAGACTAGCAACGGCCTACTTTTGTGGGCCATCCATCTGGAAGAAAAGACTGTCCAATGAGGACTTGACGTCATCATTTACACAACCATTCACTTGGCATTGTAGACCACTTTAACCTGCACAAACGAACCGATAATCTGCGAGACCTTCAGATAAAAAAAAACAAGAATTAAACCTCCTCGATGTCATCGGTACTCGAGTCACAACTCATACACAACTTTTCGAAGACGTAACACCACTATCGCCACACCTCGCTGAATGCACAGCAACATACCTGCATCCGTTCTAAGACAAGCTT
This sequence comes from Paragonimus heterotremus, assembly GCA_013368495.1. Taxonomy (NCBI): domain Eukaryota; kingdom Metazoa; phylum Platyhelminthes; class Trematoda; order Plagiorchiida; family Troglotrematidae; genus Paragonimus; species Paragonimus heterotremus. The sequence goes on along the minus strand of LUCH01004117.1, from coordinate 4,338 downwards.
ATACTATTCAGTTAATTTAGTCCGCCAAACGTGGGACAAAAACCCAGCGCATAGATTTAGAAGATCTGTTCACATAGACAAACGTTCGTGTTACCACGGTCTAACTTTCGGTTGTTAATTCACGATGGGGGAAAAGTAAATTGAACGGAGTTTCCATTGGAAGTTACCCGGAGTATGAAGAGTTCATCCTGTTCAAGTTAAAAACTCGCATCTCCACCAAATTAAGCCCGTAATCTGATATGTTATGTTCTAAATTCAACAAAGAACTTGCCTCAAATACGCAGACACTAGGCATTTCCGACACTTTGTGGAAAAGACCATGGGTTATTATCTCCACCATTCGTCATTCAATCTACCCTCGAACAGCCTCGTAAATCACTTTTGAACCTTTTGGGACACTTCAGTACTTTTGTAAAACATACCGGATAATATTCATGGAAATTTGATCACAGAAGGCAGACGAGCAGTACGAACATAGGATAAACAAGCCCAAGGAACTAGGGATTATATGGACGCACAAGGATTTTTGGATAGCAAAGATTACATCGTGTGGCTTAAGTTGACAGCGAGTGCAATTTACGAAATGAAGACACTGAGTATCGTGATCATAAAGGGCGCTTGGCCTGAGAGGTCGTTTATTAACCAAAATCCATTATAGGATATGTGAGAACATAGAACAATGAACGCTTACACTCATTTGTATGGCTGATGTGTACCAGCACTCGTTGGGCAGCAGTGCATCGTCATTTGATTTGGTGGCACGTTCTACAATAGCGCATACACAGGATTCCAATAATCGTTCCTGGCCTCTCGTCTTCCTGCCGTTGAGATCTGCCCGTCTGTTGTCGAGCGCAAGCACTCAACTACTCACAAGCGAGAGTGTATGTTACACAACAAAGGATTGTGCTTCAGCTGATCTTCCTTCTCCGTACAGAACATATGGTTCTAGAGTAAGGTCAACGTAGATCATGAGTCAATTAAAACATATGAAAAGAGCAACAAAGCAGAACGTTGTGTTAATGAAAAAGGGGCGTGAGGTATTCTACGCATCAGGTACACTTAACGCGTTAAGAAGAATGAAGTCAATAAACGGCAAGCATCCGTTATGCAAATATACAAGGAGGAAAACAGAGTTAAAAATCACCCCATTAATCGGTCGAAGAGAGAACTCCCCTAAGACGACGAGAGGACCTTCGAAAGCTCCATCTGGGCACTCCTTCTTACAAACTTATTGAACCTCCGCTTAGGAGACTGGGTATTAGCCACCAGCATTACTGATACCGACAGAGAATTCTGTAAGCTACGGACCAGCACTGTAGAATAATGTATTCTCCCAAAGACATAGAAGTTGCTAGTTCAACCCCAATCAGTGGTACTTAAACTATCCGTGAAAGTAACTGCGAATATATACGGTCCGCAAATACCTCATTAAGATTTGTCAATGGGAAAAATATACAATTCCCACGCGTAAGCCATTACTTAGTACAGAATACGTCCACCGTCTTGAGTCTAAGTGAGCAACATTTCTAAGACAAGTCATGCACCTGTTCAGCAGCTCCAGGTTGAGTCCCCTCTAGTACGGTAAGGTTTTGCGCCAGAAAGTGATATTAGCTGATAGAAAGAGGCGAACATGGGCAACATGTACTGTGTCAAGTCTCTGGAGGTGCGTTGATTCAGTAGTCAGCTAAACAAGTTCGGCCGATTCGTATCCCACTGTTTTAGTTGGCTGACTGGGAAAGAGCACTTATGATTATATTTTATCAATCCACATACTTAGCCTCCGTGTATATGGAATGGTTGACGGGACTGGCCTACAACACCTAGTACCCTACATTTAACGGCGTTGAATGATGTGGACAGCTGGACAGTGCGATGTGACAGCGTGATCAGATCGCTCTGCGGGAGACACTTGTCTTGAAAACAGTGAGGTGCGCGACAGACTTTATTGCTCACGGCACATATTTGTAAGTCAGAGTCAATCAAACCATGTATTTCGATGAGGAACAGTGTGAACAGCTAGAGTTCAAGAACTGGAGCTCGTGGAAATCCGCTGGGAGTACTGTAGTCAACAAGAGAGAAAAATAAGAGTCTTGCGAATAAGCCTACACACAGTCAAACAGTGTTCCCGACGCCCAGTGCCTGGAGTTGGTTCAGCGGTAGCCAGTTACTCACGTTAAGGAAAATCAAAAATCTAGGTCCTTGGATACACTAGAATACAGAGCAGTTGTCCACCACTTCGTTACCTCCGTAGGATTTATCTGCCCCCATTTGGTTCCGTAAAAAATTGTCCCAAGAGTGTAAGAAATACCAGTATAACACCGCGAAATATGCTTTCCATAACTTCAGAAACACTGCTAACAATGCCACTGGATGGTTGGTTCAAAGATATTGCATAATCTCTTGAGTTGAATGTTGGAGAAACGACGTACGCTTCCCACTCTGGTGAAACGTTAATCACTCCCAAGAGTAAATTGAGTGGCATGCATAGTGGATTTAGTAGGCCTAGTGTATTATTCCTTAGCATTAGCGCAGAAGTCTAATGATTTTCCTACCGTTATATTCGGTAGCTTACATTCTATCTGTGAGGTATGAAGCACACGAGATTTAAACAGCTGCTCGACTTCACATGCCTAAAGGATCGGGAGTCATTATTCAAATCTAGTAAAGCACAATAGAACACGTTACTACATGCCCTGTGAACACAGTCAGCGTCAGCACTGATGGCAATTAGTGCAAGATATTCGGGACACTTGTGAATCTGGATTGACTATACTCTAACATCCATGCGGTTACTGATGGTCATGAGGGTCCAATTAAATACTTTCTGTTTAGCAAGCGAGGTCTGAAGGGGCACATTGTGGAGTGTCGAACAAAATACATAATGCTTTTGGTTGGATGATGTTTTTATCTCATGTCTCGTGATTAACTCCTCCATGAAAAAAGATGTGCGTGCATGGGCTGGTAAGTGTCTCTGCCCAAGTTATTTATGACCGATAGTCTCCCTCAATGGACATATTTCCATCAAATTGACTCCAGTCTGTTTCCAGCATAAACAGAAAGTCCGTTAGATGAGATGACTATTTTGTGGGACCCGCTTTCTGCAGTAATAACAGACAACTACGGCCGACAATTTAAGGTAGCTGGATATTTGTTTAAGGTACTTATGCGATAAAAGCGCATTTTAATATTTGTCAATGGAGCGTGACGTGTGCATACAACACATTTAATCAATGTCTGTACTCAGCTTGAACCAAAATAGAACTACTAACTTTTCCGCATCATCTACCACATCAGTGCGCAATAACAATATGCGGCAGCTAATGCGAACACAGTTTCATTGGTCCAGTTTAGTATCGATAATATTACAAGTAATCGGCAGTGAAGCGTAGCGATCAGCACAGCTTAATGAGCAAAGGGTGTTGTGAATACGTTTCCACAATCGTCACCAACAGACGTGTGCACACCTGTCACTGATGACAACCCACCGTTTCCGTGACAACAGCTTCACAAACTTAAGGTCAGATTGAAAAATGCTGGGATCTTGAGAGTTACACATAGCAAGGAGATTACTTTAAAAAGAACACTCACAAATAAGAAATACTAATGGCCAAAAGGCCGAACGTTAACGCGCATCAGCAGAGAAAGGTGAGAAAAGGAAAGATCAGAACCGGTTTTACCGTAAACGTTCGACTATTCATAAACAAGGCTATCTAATGGTGAAGGACTTCACGAACGCCGTATGCCCTTAGTTAAAGCGAGACCGTATCGCGATGTATAAGGTTAAATACCTCAGTAGATGCAAAGATGGCGTCTGATTTTTATATGTACCTGTATATGCTGCGGGATTTCCCGTTTGCACTCGTTTCGTATAGTGCAAAAAGCCTCCAGGTCCTCTGACGTTCCCATTAACTTCCCTTTAAAGAACAGACGAGAACGTATATCAAGAAGGCGGCGCGTGTTTTATGGTGACGGTAAACGAAGGGACGACTTCCACAGTTATCGAGTGACAAATACCCTATCAGCCTTCTAAACGGAATCGGTAATCGATGATCAGGCCCGCGTTTGAAGTCAAAGTCGTATTCTTGTGAAAATATTCGCCAACCAGCAACTTGCCCCTCCAGGTCCTTGAAATTTCTCAATCACTGATTCGATGAGTGATCCGTCCGAACCAGAAAATGCCTTTCGATGAGATAATGGAAATGTTTTATAACACACAACAGGACAGGCATCTCCTTCGCAGAAGTACAACAATTCCTCTCACTTTTGCTGAGGCTTCCGTTCCCACAAACAATAACACGCTCTACGTCATTACTGTCTAACCGAGACAATACAGTCTCT
>LUCH01004116.1:0-35036 GCA_013368495.1 Paragonimus heterotremus | reverse complement strand
TAAACGAGGCCTGTAGACTGTGCCCAACACGCTGCTACGTCAGTAGTTGAGGTGGCTACACTAGCCACTCGGCAGGCTTGTCTGGCCCTGTACAACGTTGGTAACAGTCGACTGACCAATAACTCAGCACATGACAAAGTTGCGTGTGTGAGGATTGATATCAAACCCAGAATGTTTGTTGGAGTCACCTTTCACTGGATAATCACCGGCTAATGATAATGATAATGCCGAGAAACTGCTAAGGTGCAATGACCAAGTAGTAGGTTGTGAGGGTTACGTTCAAAATGTCAGGACTAAACATCATGTTACATAAGGATAGTAAGACTTGAATAAAATGAAGGTAACCCATGAAAACAGTGCAAGTAGATCGCTGTCTCTAAACTCGAAGCAGGACTAGGTGAAGTAAGAAGTAAAGGTCAAGACGGACTTAACGGTCCATCCTCAAACAACTCGGAGAGTTGAACATCACACACAGTTGATCGTAGCTGTCTCACTCCCATAGACTTTCCAGTCGACCACTTTCGAACAGCAAAAGCACTAGACTCGAGTTTCGTTCTCATTGGAGCTCGTCAGTAGTGCATATCCTTGCCACGGCTGGGGTTAGAACTCCCGCCATGCTTTCATGAGGCAACCGTGTTTACCACTGCGCCATTGACCTCACGTTATGCACGACCGAATTATCATATGTGAACGCTCAACCACTTTCGCTTGTTCTCGGTCTAGTCCCGGCAGTGGCAATGATATGCACTACTGACGAGCTGTACTGAAAGCAAAACTCGAGTCTAGTGCTTCTACTGTTCGAAAGTGGTCGACTGGAAAGTCTATGGGAATGTGACAGGTGCGATCAATTGTGTGTGATTTTCAACTTCAAATTAACCAAATCCCCGACTACTCATCAAAAATTTGGTTTGCCGCACACCCCAAAGAATATGCACACCAGATGCCTTGCCGCGTGAATTCCAGCACGTTCGGGTTGTGTGAAGTCTAAATGGATATCCTCAACGATTCCTGGACAGAAACCTGAGGCTGAAAGTGAAACAGAAAATTGTTCAGACAGTGGATACAAAGGATACTTTTGTCACTCCATCATACAAGGATGAAGCTATCGGTGGGATTATCAGCAGCCGCGTTTGCAGTGCAGCTGAGGTTGCCTAACGTGCAGCATGGGCCATCTTATCTTTCAATACCTGCCCGGTACTGGTGCCACAACTCAAAGATAGGTTGCCTAGGTTTCCTTCGTTCTTTTGTGTTTATTCTCTCACCTGTTGTTGTCAAGCCGGTTGCGTTGGGAAAACTAAAAAGCTGCTATCGTAAAGGATTCGCGTACACTTCTCGAAATGGTTTCGCAACAGTTCGAGAAAGCCCATTTCCAGTGCTACCAGATCCCACTTAATTGACACTGACCATCTAGTAGGGTCGAATAAAGCCTTCCGAATCATCTAACGGGGTTCGTCAAGCCCACTCTGGAGCTGTCAGGTCACGACTGTTATCAACGGTGGAGGCTATTGTCATTATACTCTACAACTGCTATCTGTGTGCCTATAAAAAATTCGTACAAACCTTACACCTCCGTTGGTCAGTTATTCCAGTGTCACTTCCAACCCGAACAAGCATGAACCACTTGACGACGACGGACGCGTGTCTTATGGCATGCATGTAGCACAGTGTCACACATTCACTAAGTGCCGCCAGCGGAGAAGTCAAAGACAGTATGCACTCATTGAGTTTCGAGTGCATTATTACACATCACTCTCAATTCGACATGAGACAGACTAATCAACTGACTTTCCGAAAGTCTTAACTTGAACACCATTCACACGTGACTGCAGACCTCGCACTCAGATAAGCCCTTCTGCTAGACCAATTCGAAAGCAAATACTAGAAGCGAATTTTGCCTTTATTAAAGGTAATCAGTGGTGCATATCTTCAACCAGACATGAATTCGCACATCGGGTCTCGTGCTTGTGTGATTAGAGTTTTAACCATAACACTAATAACCTCACGACCGGATGGTTGTATCTAAACGCTCAACCACAACCTGACATGAATAGTGTTCAGCTTGCCGGACCATTTCGATACAAGAAGCAGGAGAATCGCTCTGTTCAGTCCACTTGATAATTTCGAGTTCAGGATTTCTCAGTTATGTTACTAGCATCATAGAAACAACTGAACATGACTTGAGTGTTTGATAATCTCACGAACAATAGGGTCGGAGTGTAAAGTTTGATCCAGACAGGGATATGCGGTACCGATGAGCTCTGCTAAGAGTGAAATTCGAGTCTAGTGCTTTCTTGCGAGGCGGATTAGTCGATGAGCTTATCTGAATGGTATGGCTGCAAATAATTTTGGGTTGTGTTCAGTTTCCATTAATCTAAATCCCTGAATTTCTGTTAAACATTTCTGAAAATCCCCGTATCACGACAATCAGTGGGCACAATTGTAAGACCTGCTAACAGACTGGTCGATACTTGAACTATAACGGCTTTACGTCACTTCACTGCAAACTTCCTCTGATTCGGACGTTATTTCACTATGCCGGGAAAATACTCACTTTAGGCACCCTGCGTAGTGTTTTAATCAAATAATCATCCCCGTGCATTCACTGGGCGGCGTAGCAAACCTGACCGTGCTGGGACAAGATACATAACTGTACCCGGAAAGAGCGTCACCTTACAGCTAACCTGTAAAATTGACGATATGATGGAACAACACAATCACCGACGTCGGGCAGCAGTCGGTCGAACATTCTTCATGGCTTTCCTCACGGTGCCACATTCAATCAGTCGAATATCGGTCCCCTCGACGAAATTGCCCTTACCACTCTAATCCAAATCTTTGTGTTTATCAGTTGTACTGTGGGTGTTAAACCACCTACGTGGACCGAACGAAACGACGGTTACGAAGTCGGGTAAGTGAGGCCGTTTCGGCCTAGATTGAGTATGAGATGAAACAGGCCCAAGCAACTTGTGTTGCGTTGCAAGGATAACGTAACCAGCAGTGTCTTCGTTCGCGTGTCATTTGTTGACCTCTGGACATAAGATTATCAGTACACATGCTTTCAAAATCGTTTACGTAACCAACAGCGGATAAGTGTTTCAGTTCACTGAGGCTGTTCCTATGCCCCACCTGAAAGACAGGCTTGTCAGTCTGAAACTGGCATGATGAACGAAAACTCCAGCGCTTATGCGTGAGTTGTGTGTGTGTGTGGATGTCTTTCCATTTCTTTTCACTAACCTTGTTTGAATCTGCTGTATAAACACCAACACTACAGCATGTGCACCATGAGATGCATTGAAAATCGCCAAGTATTAAATCATGCAGTTAGTCGTTTCCGACCTCTATTTCATGATTACTTCATTATTGACTCCTATTATTACATTATTATTAACATATGTTTTTTTGTTAATGATCCGTTTTGTTAAACATTTGCTTAATATCGATGGCTTTCTCCTTACTGTTTCTTCATTGTAGAGGGAGAACCACGTTAGTCGAGAGCGTCTTAAGGGTAAGTCGAATCACTTCAGTTAAATATTTTTTTGTCATCCACCGTATGTGGCGCTGGTTGTGATCAACCTTACGGTTTGTCATTTTTGATTGTCCTCCCCGCCCGTTTAGTCGCGTCGGTCTATCTGATCCGTACAACTATGACTTCTGGTCTGTAACTCCACTCTTATGCCTAAGCCTTTTATGGTTAAGATGCACGAAGTTGTCGCTTTGGCGGCCACAGATTCTAGTCAAGTTAACTGAGGGAATCAGTTATCTGAACTTCACGTCTGTCTGTCTGTGTATCTTGTGGCCCAACTGGTCTTTCAGGCAGACCTCTGAGACATAAAGATTCACACAAATACATCTTCCTAGCTAGCTGCTTGATTCTACTCAACAGACAACTTCCTTCCGATTGTTTAGAAGGCCCGACCAGCATTACAAGCTGCCGTCCCGACAAAAAATTTTACTCTTGGTCCTTCCCATGAATTCCATTGAGTGCGGTACGATCACAAATACTGGTGAGGTCTGGATACATCTAACCACCCAACAACACAACTTACAGAAACTATGGCTTTGGTGGAGGACCCGGGTATATGATTCAGTTAATGGGCACATTTCAATATTGGGCATTCTGTGACTACTTAATGAACGTCTGATGCGCGAGTTCTACATCCAAATCCGGTCTTGGTTAATGCCATCTGCGAACAAGTGAAAGTCAGCACATCATCTGACGGCCACCTTTCAACAGCTACTGTTGGAACGACTACACCTGCTCATAAGCTGTTCACGTGGTTGCATTAATTGAGCGTACTGTGAACTTTGGGCGACCTTCAAAAGGCTGTGGGCAACAAACTGACTGGCAGAACTTGAAAATGCTCAGATGCCGAAATAATACCATGTTTAGGTGGCCCTTCGACTCCGAAATCCTCCATCTGGAAACGTTAAATCTCATTGGATGTGCGGTAATAACAACTGCAAAAATCACACACCGTCATCATTGTTCTTGGTGTTTTCGATCGCTGGATCTTGAGTAGTTTTGTTGAACTTCTTAAAGCTGGTTAGATAATTTTGCCTGGAGTGTAGTGCAACTAATTTCGAGAAACAGGCAAAGTCAAACTGATGAGTGAGAGACGTGGTGATCACAAATTGGTTACTATATTTCGAAGTTCTAAATTACATTAATTAATTCAACCCATTGGTTTCAAAAAATACTGTACATAAACGATATAATCAAGGAGACCAACAATGAATCTATCAATATCCTGTAATGTATAAAGAAGGCGCTACGCTGAATACCTCGAATAAAAGCTCAACCATCATCCCTGAGTTAAGTTTTGTGTTTGTCTTCCGGATGTTTCCTAATCGGTGATCTTTCCACTTTACTTACACATTCTGAGGCATCCAGGAAATCAGGCTTACTGAACGTTCCAAAAGTTCGGTTAAAACCGACTCCGTCCGGCTTTTTTTAATGAAAATGAGGGCCCTGCCGTTATGTGGAACTCATGACAAACATAACTTACTTCTCATGATTCAGTCACACTAGCTGCGGTCTAAAAGAATGACTCTCCTTGTGTGTGTGTGTGACGATTACTGGGCTGTTGCTTTGTCATCTCACTAGATGATCACAGTGCTTGGAAAATATGTCCGTAACCATGAGGTTCGGTTCCTTCATGACACTATCAACTGTTAGATCTCGATCATACTTAAGGATACCGACACCTTTGTTGAAATTTAAAAAATTGGAGAGATTTTCAACCTAGACTAGCATTTGGGATTTATTTATGTGGATAAGTATGCCTAAGAGTTTGTCAACGATCTGTAAGTATTTTACTGCTGAACATGGAACTGTGTGGGGGTCTATGCTCAATTTTATTGTCTTTCTACGTCATAGAGGATTTATGTTTAGACTGGTTGATCTAACCTTTCTGAGGAAACGTTCAAACCACCTGGTAAAGCACTAATTCTGCTGACAACGTCACCTAAGTGTTTGAAACAATATGCATTTCCCAAAACACATTCAACAGACTACCCTTGTTGGTTTTCCTTTCCAACCTGTTACCACTGAAAAAGTTGTACGCGGCTTGTATTTACACATACCGTTCATGAAGACACGTTGTAGAGAGTGGCAAATGTTGCCTATCTGGGTAGGTGTGGATCGCTTGACAATCTTTCCAAAGCCTCGGCCGAGAGGATCACTTTACCTTTCTGCGAACACTCAGCAACAAAAATCTTGTGAGACAGCCTCTCGGATGACTTGAAGATTATCTAATCTGATGATTACTCAACATATGAAGCTGCATTCTGTCGGATAGATTCACATCTCAAGTGTCTAATCTGGGTCATCCCTGTTCGACTCATTTTTTTAACTCGCCAAACGTTATGAAGTCACTAATGCTGTTGCATGCTGAAGACAGCAATGTTAGCGCTGCTCAAAAAACAGATTTATTCACTAGATGATCTGTAAATAACAGTTCATCGGTCGAGCCGTCAACGTCAGACTGTGTAGAATTTTATTTGTAGAAGGTGACAGTCGGAAGGATACTACGTGCAAAATGGCAAGAAGACGCACGGTTAAAGTTTACAAAGTGTGCTAGTATGACAGAAAATGTACAAACGCCGCGCTAGACCCCGTGAAGAATTTGTGGACGTTCTCACCCTGAAACGTTCTTTACGATTCATAACCCCACTGTGAGCCTACATAAGGAAACAAACTCACAGACTTGTCATCGTAGTTAGAAACTGACGTGACTGTTATTACAAGCATCCAGAAAGGTCGCGGAGCTCATTAAGTATTCGTATCAAAACAGGTTGGCAATTTTGGGTCAGTTTTCAGTAAACTACAGTCGTCCGAGTAAGGAGTCAATCCTGTTGCATAAAAGTCTGTGTATACCTGGTCACTTATTGATGGACAACCTCCCACTGAACAGGACTGAATGATTAAGGGATCGGTTTCCTAAAATTGAGTTTCAAATTGCATGACTACTCTGCTAGCATAAATCCTCCGTTTGACTCTGTACAATTTGGAACGCCATTCCCAACTCTGTGGTCAGAGGTGACTTGTTTCGCATGCTCAAACCATTCTTTGATGGGTACTCACATGAGGACCAACCTGAACCACAGTTCTCTTAAACATCTCTGACACATTACCACAAGTTGTCGGATGTGTGCGTCTACCCGGATGCCTGTTTGTTTTCTACTGCCTTATGTGTGCACGTACAGTTCCATCAATGTGTTTAAATGTCCCTATATTGCGAAAAATTACACAAGAACTTGTTCAAATACCCTGATGCAGAACAATCGATAATTGGTTAATCGTGGGAAATTTTTAAGTTTACCTGAATAGAAATGGTTGAACACGGTTTTCTCATGGAAGCGTGGCCAGAGTTCTAGTCCAGGCCGTGGCAAAGAGGTGCACAACTGACGAGCTCTAATGAGAGCGAAACTCGAGTCTAGTGCTTCTGCTGTTCGAAAGTAGCCGACTGGAAAGTCTCAGAATGCGACAGCTGCGATCAACTGTGTATGATGTCCAACTTGAAATTAATCAAATCCCCGACTGCTCATCACTAATTTCGAAACTATTACTGCTGTTGAACTGACCACAATTTCCGCACATTCTGAGCCAATTTAAAGGGAACTCTTGATGACTGCTCAAGAATGTATGAATGACAGAACAGATGTATGAGTGCGTTAATGATCATAAATGTAACGGAGTAATGATGTGATAAATAACCCATTATGTATGTAAGCAGTAAGTTTGAACTAAATTTTGGGGACTTGGATTATTTCAAGTTGAACACTACTCATATTTGACCACATTCCTCGTATTCAGACAATACTTTCGGCCAGTCCACTTAGTAAGGAAGCACTAGACTCGAGTTCCGCCCTTAATAGAGCTCATCAGTAATGTATGTCGCTATCCAAACCTGCATTTGTTCCACGACCCTCATGTTTCTAAGACTAGACTGTCAACCACAACGCCACTAACCTCAAAATTTGAAGCAGTAGGTTGTCATGACGCGTACACTGAAGACAATTCTCCCTATTCTCAGGAAATACAGATTAAACTGCTACATGGAAAACGAGGGAGGAATACCTGATACCCGATCTTATGTTCATTAATGGCCAAGACAGTAATTATATGTAGATGAGCCCATGCTGATGAGTGCATAGGCAACATGTGTTCTCATAAACGTCCTTCATTGATGTAAGTAACTCTTTTGATACAACAATAAACTGTACCATACCTGTTAAATCTAGAGGAAGTCGATAAAATCTGGCAGAACACCACCAGAGGAGGTAGGAAAAGTTTCTAAGTTCATGAAACACACTGTAACGGGTTGAACTGCGCGCAATAAACAGAGATAGTTTACTGTTATTTGAATGTCGTATACTTCGTTTCTGAACTAGTGTTAGCACCACACCCTACAACTAACAACTGGTTTTCTCCCAGTGGGTGTTTTTTGTTGCTCACATAACAATGAGATCGTAATGCTGCTGACGCACTGAATGGTCAGTTTCTTTCGTACTCATTCGCAAAAGCCACCTGAGACGTGTAGATCTTGAGCCTTCATTTATGGGAATACAAAAATAACGAACAAGTGATAATTTGGAAGTGAAGATTTTCAGCTACCCCACACATTTAGTTGAATAATATTTATCATATGTTACACGTGAAATATCATAAAGCGTGGATTCCGACTGAACATCTAAGTCAAACTTCGTCCGTGGCAAACAGAATCTTTCGGACGCCGCTGAATGTTCTCGCTAGGCCTAGGATTGCAGTTCATCCACATTTGAGCTCCATGTTAATATGTACTTTATGCGATTTGACTTGACCAGAACGATGTTTTGATTTTTTATTCACCATGATTCTTAAAAGTCAAGCTTGATCGATATGGTGGCATAAAGCGCGTGAGTGTAAACATGGACATCAACGTGATAACAGGGAACGGGCGTATAACTCACTAACAGCAAACATGTAACGGCACATAAGTATTTCTAGAATGTGAAAATGACCAGTACTCTAAGCCGCTGATTTGTACTGTATTTTGGTGATGGCCTGAACGTGAGATGACCCATTAACACACTTTCCTGACCGCTGACTACAAGATGAATTCAAACGCAGATAAAATCGGGAGTTGAGTGTTGCCATATTAGTCGGTATCATAGAATATTCACATCTAGGTCTGTCTTCATCTATTCAAAGGAAATTAGAAGAACATTGATATTGGTCTATTTATGTGCCTATCAACTCCACTTGGCTTGCAGCTATACTTTCGGGGTCAGTCTTTCATCCTAATGTGTTTTACGTGCTCATGGATTATCACTTAACAGCTAACAGTATTAAAATGTGATTTAATTTGACTTTCTGAACTACCTTTTTACCCCAATTCATTACAGCAACAGGAGTGGATTGTTTCATTAACCACACACTGAAAACATTCATAACATGCAACATTTGTGTTTGATAACAATCAGATGGAGAGCGTGCACGATCAAAAGCTAACTACCAAAATCTGTAGATGACTTGAAGTTCACACAACACTGCGCCGTTTTGACCAGCACGGTTTCATTAACAATATAAATTTGTGATCAGAGGGATACGATAACAGAATGAACGTCTTAATCGCACTGACGTTATGATGTTTAGTACCGTGTATTTCTCATTCAGTTCTATTAGTTTTTTCGTTGGCCTGTTACACTGTTTCTGTCCCAGCCTGTGAGGATCGTTTGCTAGCTATTTCGCGACACTTATGCGCTGTTATTGTCGGATTGGTAAACATCTAAATATTGAGTTACGATATTCAGCCCGTTCGGTCAGGCTATCCTAACGTTGAGTCAGCTGCTACCACCACTGTAAATGACCAGACGACCCCATTGTTTGGGAGAACGAATAGGAATGTTTTCACATTCAGCCCGACATTATTAACGCAACCTGTTCGCCGTACTAGCCTACGATGCAAATCGAACATAGTTCCTAGGTACTTCAGTTACAGATTAGTCTATTCGATAATGAACGCTAGCTAAACTTGTAAGCATACGGTTCAAATCGATGGCTGTAGATCAGCGGAGAAAATTAATTGTCATAAAATCGTTTGCTGGGTAGAACCAGTGCGAAAACGTTTGATTGAAATGAAAACCATATGGTTTGACTAGCGTTTCTGAGAATGGACTGAAATTGTTAGTTTGTGGAAGTGTTAAACTGATCAGTGACGTGGGCGTTGATCTGCGCCCTTTCTACACATTTGTCACTTCAACGAAAAGTGACCTATCAAACCATATGTTTGACTTCGTCACAGCTGTCACGTTCAAGTGGCGGTCGAAAATCAATTACATCTGTCTGTCAAAAACAGCAGCCTGGTAACAAGTCACATATTACCCACAGACTGTAACTGCTGGGCAGCAAGTGCAGAGATTTTGCTTAACATTTCTGTAAGGTGGTAGCTGAGTTTCATTATGCGTCAGCTGAACTACCAATATCCTTCTGCAGGCTGTGAGAAACTAATGTAAATTTTTCAAGTTGAACATCACACACGATTGATCGCAGCTGTCGCATTCTCAAACACTTCCTAATCGGCCACTTTCGAAAAGAAAGAGGCAATAAACTGCAGTTTCTCTCTCATTTAAGCTCGTCAATAGTGCATATCTGTGCAACGGCTGGGGTTAGAACTCCGACCACGCTGTTCATGAGGCAACCGTGTTGACCACAGCGCCAACGACCTCACATTAGGCACGACTGAATTATGATATGTGAATATGATGGTTTTAGCCGTACTACGTTTGTGAACGCTGCATTTTGCAATTTCACTGCATTTGCTGACAGAATCCACTATTCAAAGCATTTCAAATCGTTGAAGTTGTTTATCTAATTTATCATCCAGTCTTCTTTCGGTCCTCAATTAATCGTTGCCTGTTTTTGGTCATTTTCGTTTTCTCCCGCTCAAACAAAAATAAATGTTCACAGCAGTTGTGTTCAGAAGTCTATTTACAAGGTGGCTTCTTTTATATTTCTCACTGTCAATGTGGAGTATAAGTACAGTGATATTTTTTTGGATTTTTCACAAAATACCCTCTTATTGGTCCCATTCTAAAGACGTCAAGTACGACAGTTCTTTTGTCATTTACTCTATGAATACTTGTCACAAACGATTAAATAAATTTCACAGTAAGTAAAAGTCGTCTCGATGTTGACTTACAACTAGGTCTAAAGTTCGTTTTGGTGGTCAACATTTTTAGGAAACTGCATAGGAGTTAAACATATATAACTTCATGATGCTCATCCTTTAAGCATAAAAACAAACGGTAGGCACGGCATTGATCAAGATCAGTTTTTGCACAATGCCTTTTGCAAAACGCATAGAGAAGTGGTACTCACTAAAGGAAACTTGTATGATTAAAAAGCATGATAAATTCTGGAAAGTCCCAACCACATTTTAAACCTTAATGTATATCACTAAATAGATTTTGTTGTTACCCCTTTGTAATGCGATAAGCCTCAAAATTCACTTAATAAATGGGCACAGGCGAAAGCAGATATTTCCTCAGGAGTATCAATACAGACTGTGCGTTTCCTGAAGTGGTTACCAAATGGAGGTTTCCTGTTAAATCTGTTCATATACCACACATGAACTACAGCTTTTCCATGTGAACTCATTTCAACATTTGACTGGATGATGTCACTGTGACCTATAGTGTTTGGTTGTCAAAAGTTTCGTGAACAGTAAGTTTGACACATTTTCCAGCTACCAATGAATTACTTGAAAAATTGTGTTAATGCGAACACGTTAAAAATTGATGGTTTGACAAATTTTTCTGACTTGCTTTCTCATAAACTACGTAAGCGAAACGACAAAACCCGTCGGATATTCACTTTGAAGTTTGAGACCTTATTCTCATACGATGACGCAAGGAAATTAAGTGACAAACGTTCGAATATTTCTTGTCATTTTGAGACAGAATCATTAGTTGGGTCTAATTTATATGGTCGGTATATAAAATCCTTAGGTAATCTACTAATCGTAGAATTGTCTGTAGTTCTTTAAAGCTCACTTTGTGTATCCATCATCCAGACAACTGCTTGACTTTGTAAGATGTCACTATTCATGCTAGTTTTGGAAACTGATGCTTATTGAATGAGCATTCTACCTCGGACATCGGGTGCGTGCGATAACCTCAATTACCACCAGAAACAGAATACATCCTTGAACAAAAACCTCTATGTACATCATAAGGCTGCAAACAGGAGGCTGAAATTGATCATCAGGTGTACTCATTGGCAACAATAATAACAAAGTAAGTTTCTCACAGAAAGCCGTAACCTTCAAGTACATATATATATAATAGATGTCACATACGACGCAGTTTAAGGAGACGAGACAATATACGGATGCTGGCAGACAGTATAGTCTTATATCACCGACGTATGCCATGCATAAAAAGGGTACATCCCTTACATTTGACTCACTACACATTTGAATGTGTGCAAATTGGCTTACTGGTGATCAAAGTTAATGAGGAAAATTATCTTTCGGTGAATGCCAAGGTATTTGATTGGTGGAACCAGAACATTACTCACAACCGACTGCAGCCCTTGTATTCAAATGTACTTCCCAACCGGTTACTTCCAAAAAGAAATACCAGTTTCCAATTTCACTACTGTTAGATTTCGTTGGTAGTTTTTATCTATTTGCTTGTTTTGTTTTGTTGCTGTTTTTGTATTGTCAGTAGTGTCACAATACTTATCTTTTTCATAAACAGATGGTTCATCAATCAATAACCACAATCACATTCATCGGAGTAATTCTGGAATATGGTTAACTGTAGATTCTTTCTTACCGGATATTCATGTTTTGGACGGCCTGGTAAGAGCACATCGAAGAGATCATGAAAAACGTTCAAAGAAGATTTCAGTAGTAATCCTCAATAAATGTAATCAAATATCACTCAACAAGTCAATGATTTCTGTGATTTCAACTTGGAGAGAAGTCCTAGTCGAGGGGTCATCGATTGGAGTTAACAGACAGTAACTGTGTCTCCTCTCGAGGCGATCGGGCAACCTGACCATTACTCACAAGCGAAAGTGGTTGAGTGTTCACATATGATAATTCGGTCGTGCCTAATGTGAGGTCAATGGTGGAGTGGTAAACACGGTTGCCTCATGAAAAGCGTGTCCGTGGTTCAAGTCCCGGCAGTGGCGATGATATGCACTACTGACGAGCTCTAATGAGAGCGAAACTCGAGTCTAGTGCTTCTTTTCGAAATGGGCCGACTGGAAAGTCTATGGGAATGCGACAGCTGCAATCAATTGTGGATGATGTTCAATTTGAAATGTAGACCACCTTAATAGTAATAACTGAAAACAAAAACTGTCCTTTTTGTCACCCGTTCATGAAGACTTCGTTGTGCTTTTTCCGCCTGTCGTGGCATGGTGGATCATGGTGGATGGGGGCATCAACCAGTCGGAATGGACCAAGCAGAAAAAATTAACGGGCCTCGTTTTTGTTTCTGTGTACCTTCATGCAAGCACAGTCTATTTTCGGTACAGGTAGGCTCAGGTGCTCTTTGTTACATTGATTTTCATAAGATTCAAGTGTCTTCTACGGACAGCTGAGAGCTGGTAACTGAATAACTGATTGGCATTCAATAGTTGATCGAAATCGAGAAGCAAATATTAGCGCACAAAAACAAGTCTCTCTATTTACTCCGAGCAAATGATTGTATAACCAACACACAACAAGTAGAGAGAAAAAACTGCTTATTTTTCAGACCCGGTCTAGGCTGGCTAAGCGATCATAACCTCTCACGTTTACCAACTTGTCCAACAGTGCGGTTTGCATTTTATACATTCTCACAGGTCTTGCAGGAAATAACCCTGTTGACTTCTAGACAGCTGTCACAAATTTATCTGAACAAGAGGATAGGGAGACTAGAAGTGATGGATTGCCAGAATGCCAGCAAACTTGTGGTATTTTGATTCATGCATCGGTTCAACTCGGTGACGAGCTACTGGATTAGTGAGAACAGCTTGCATGTTCTTTTATCACGCGCAACAAGAACCACAAAAAAATTTTCAAGTTCCTTGAGACTGAACCTTTTCAACGTACATTATTGAAGATAGCGTTACACTTAGTGTAGGTCGGAACTAGGTTTTAATGCCAGTAAATGAATACTACTCATCCTTGTCTGCGCTCTACCTGTTATTGTTTTGTCGTTCTCCTAAGTTGGAAAAAGCGTTTTTATTTCATTTTGGCGATGGCTACTAATTGGACAATACCTGTTTGGCTTCATTCACACGCATTACGTCGACGTACACAAGCAAAGGCACAGCGGCAGACATGATTTTGGATTAAGCAGAAGTCAACGAGCTAAAGCGTTTTCCTCTTGTTTTGTTCAGATCTCGATCCAGCATGTCTTTCGGACAACCCCGCCCTTAGGTTGTATTTTGACCTGGAAAGACCGGCCCGCCCTGACACACCCAAATGCCATTAGGAAAAATGAAACGATTAAATGGTCCTTCGCGGTTTGTCCCGCTTGTTATTGACCTACGTGTACGTATGTGCGCACCTATCCACAAGCGTATTTGCATCCTGTGTTTTGCTCATACGGACAGGAGTAATGTCATGTTATCATCATTTTTTCCGCTAGTTCACAAACAGTTGTGTCCGAACAAATTTTGCCAGGAAAGTTGTTTTGAAAATAGTGCCCATAACACATCGGTTTAGATGCTGCCCTGCTTCTCAACAGATTGATTTAGAAATTAAAAATTACATGCTATTTAAGCAGGAAATTAGATGCAATAAAGTTAATACAAGTTGCAATGGAAAATTCACCTGATTTCAATTTCCAGTTTTTTGGTTCATAGGCTTATAAAGGAGGATAAAGCATCTTGTTATCGTCACCTAGTTGATGAGTGAATAACATATGTACAGCAGCTTGTGAAGTTGGAATAAAACTGTGTACAAAGAAGTTTGAATAGACTTGTTGGCGTGCAAGTACGTCAGCAACCAGCACAGAAGCACCATGGAAACGAAATTCCGTCAGGTGTACACATTTACTGTCCTGTGAGAGTGAATTAGGAGGGAGGTTTACAAACGTGTAGTGTAAGTGGTCTCATAAGTACATGAGGATCGCCACGAGTTAGGACCAAAGTTTTGATCCTCTTAGAGAGCCTTTGCCAGGCAATTTCAGTGAGAAAAATTGAAGTACACACTGTTCATAAGAAGCTGTCATCAAACGGCATGCGTTGATATGTTTGACTTGCGGTGAGTGAAAAGTCACCAGTAGGATATGTGGGTTTATGGGCCAACTGCGATCAGAACATGAAACACCTAAGTGCGAACAGGGCTGGACAGTTATTGCGCGTACGTGCGGGCTTACTTGTGTTCGTACGTGTAGATCATTTGGGGTTTAAGGTGTAAGTCTGCATCGGACTTTATGCGCCAGGGTGAGTTATAATTTTATAAGTGGTCAAGTGCACATAGGAATGCCTGATAAAGAACAGCTGGTAAGTGTGATGGTAGGAAGGGGAACCCGTGTGAGGCGCGGCGGTGGGTTCAGGTTAATTTGATAAGAACACTGCAGGTTGTTATGATGAATCGTGATAATCCAGTTCACGGTTTGTCTCCAGTCGCCCAGCATGGGATGCAAGCCGTAGACTAGGACTCCGATCGGTATACGCTCCTTTTACATATATACCGACGTGTTCTGCGCTTAGGTAGTGCTTGTTCCCTTGTGAAGTCGGAGTTTTGCCCATTAGGTTATAATGTGTGTGTTGGTTAACTGATAACCTTAGCGGAATGATGAAGTTGATGAACGGTGACACAGGAGAGCTGGCCATGCCAAATTCTCCAGACTTGAGTCTGGAGAGTACGTTCGACGAATTCAAATGCCGTCATCCAGGGGAGCAAAAATCAACAGTTGTTGCACCAGTTCGTTAAACGCCGGAGTTTCCTTAACCCAGTTTTCCGACTAAAATACAGTAGTTACTTCTGCAAAAGATGGTGACAACGGATGAAATGATAAAAAGGCATTTTGTTCATTTCAAGGCCATGTGCTTGGATAAATAAAAGGCTGCTGATGTGAAGATGGTGAATTCATACACAGGACTATTTAGCAGACTAGCTATATTTTTCCCAATTTACGATGTGCTTTTATTATTTTTAACGGTTTGTAGCAAAACGTACTGATTTAGAATGGGTGTGACTGTTTTCGTGATACATATGGTGTTTTCTGAATTAAAAGAAAGGTACGGATTGAGATGGATTTCCTTTCCGTTCATTCTCTTGTTCAACGTACCATCAACTTAGAATTCCGTACTCTCTAAAATCCAGTCTCCTGGTCCACCGATTCAAGTTCGGTTGCAACACTGATGTGCCGATGAAAAGCATTTGTGTGCTCCGTAATTGCATATCACTACCAGTGTATGATCCACATACCTCCACCAAACTCTGCATGGATCGGGAAGGCTCAGCGGCACTTTGGTTTAACGTTTTGCATCGACAAGTTACCAGCAATCAGGAAGATGGGCGAGCCAAACACCCATATGTATGTACGAAAGGCGGATAGTGTAATTTTTACAATCTCACCTGACGACAAAACAGTTTTTTTCAGCCACACTAGTAGATGTTTCAAGAAGCCGGCGTGTGACATTCGGGCTTGTTTGCATTAGAATCTTAATGAAACAAGAAACCATATCAAGACTGAATAAGTTTTTGTTTACCAATTCCACAATTCAATGTCAATGAGTGATCCGTTAGACGTTTGTCCTCTTTTGATGATGTGCGACGTGCTAGTGAGTGATCCGATATGCGGAAGAGTATTTTTTTCACGAGAATAAGGTCTTCCTTATGGTGTCCGTATTGCACTAATAACTGACTTGATTTCACTAGTTTCTCTGCTTGGTGGACTCGTCTCAGCCCTATTACCCTTCCTATGGTCCATCTCTGAGCACTTCTAGTAAGAGCGAAATCATTTTAAGGTCAGTATAATAAGATAGTATGTTTCTTATTTCCAAATGTAGGAGTTGTGCAGCCAACCACGATAGGAAAAATTTCATGATGGAAGTATGTACGAATTTTTCTTAGGAGGTTCACGTCGTACGTATTTTAATCACAATTGCAAATTTGTGGAAAAACTTAACCTGTGTTTCACTGAGGTCCTTGCGTCCCACTTGACTGCTTGTCAGGATTATTGATGTAAGATCTGAGGTTTAAGACGATATCTACACTGCACTATGTTACTGAGCATGTTCACGGAATCCTCAACGCATTGGACCCACTACTTCCAATTTTGTTCGTAAATTCGTAAGTCATCCAGTATGGAAGGCTTTATTTAAATATTAACTGTATCAAATGACCCAAGATGTTGACCAATTGCTCATAGTAACGAAGTTAACTTACTTATGGCCTCTGTGTTATCCTCGATGTATTTGTCGGAGTGATTTCCCCCTGAAACGCAAGAATTCCCAGAGTTCAGACAAGTGTAAGGCTTAAAGATCTCTAACAATTCTTTATTCGTACTTCCATGCGTCATACCCACCTCTGAGAAGTACCACGTTGCTCCTCATATGAATTGGCCTGGTCCACAAAACAAGCGAACTTTCTGTGTCACATACTCCTGTTTCCTGGAAAAGTTCTACAATCGCTTTAATCAAGTCAGTATCACTGGACATACTTTGGACTATTCATAGTGAATCATTTACCATAAACAAACAACGAACTTCTCACTTCAAAAGGACAATTTATTCTTTATCTCACGTAACTTATTTTGTTGACGATTATGACATCAGATTGCTGTCAACTCCCTGGCTTGCAGATCTGCAGACTCCAGACAAAGTCAACACTTTCCAAATTACTGATGAGTAGTCGGGGAGTTGGTTAATTTGAAGTTGAAAATCACACACAATTGATCGTACCTGTCACATTCCCATAGACTTTCCAGTCGACCACTTTCGAACAGCAGAAGCACTAGACTCGAGTTTCGCTCTCATTAAAGCTCGTCAGTAGTGCATGTCCTTGCCACTGCCTGGACTAGAACTAGAACAAGCGAAAGTGGTTGAGCGTTCACATGATAATTCGGTCGTGCCTAAGGTGAGATCAATGGCGCAGTGGTAAACACGGTTGCCTCATGAACAGCGTGACCGGAGTTCTAGTCCCGGCAATAGCATGGATATGCACTACTGACGAGCTCTAATGAGAGCGATACTCGAGTCTAGTGCTTCTGCTGTTCGAAAGTGGCCGACTGGAAAGTCTATGGGAGTGAGACAGCTACGATCAACTGTGTGTGATGTTCAACTGTCCAAGTTGTTTGAGGATGGACTTTTAAGTCTGTCTTGACCTTTATTTCCTAACTCAGCGATTCCTGCTTCGAGTTTAGAGACAGCGATCTACTTGCACTATTTTCATGGGTTACTTTCATTTCATTCAATACTCTCAGTATCCTTATGTAACTTGATGTTTAGTGTTAACATTTTGCGTGTAACCCTCACAACCTACTTCCTGGTCATTGCATCTTAGCAGTTTCTCGGTGTATCGTTAGTTGGTGATTATCCAGTGAAAGGTGACTCCAACAAACATTCTGGGTGTGATATCAATCCTCACACACGCAACTTTGTCATGTGCTGAGTTATTGGTCAATCGACTGTTACCAACGTTGTACAGGGCCAGACAAGCCTGCCGAGTGGCTAGTGTAGCCACCGCAACTACTGACGTAGTAACGTGTTGGGCACAGTCTACAGGCCTTGTTTAATCAGTTCTAAACACAGACTGATCGCACTGGTGTTTGTTCGTGTTCAGTATGAGTTTAATGGGTAGCCAGTGTTAGCCAGTCATGTGGTAGGGATGATTATCTCAGATGCACCGCTGTGGTTGTAGACAGAAAGTAATCAGTAAATCGCAAATTATCGTGAGAAAGTTTACTAAATGTTGCAAAATATTTTCCGTAGGTCCCTGTGATGGTTTGAGTAGGTTCACTTTGACAGGACCAATTTATTTGAGTTTAATTGAATGCAATAGCACGTATTTCGCCTTCCTTTCCTGTGACTACTTGTCCGACTCGTCCAGGCAATAATCACACTGAGGTGCACTTGCGTGAGTCGCAAATTCACATTCACAGAGTAATCATCTGTCAAGTTAAAAAAACAGCGTGTAACTTTACTGACCGCAGATCAGTTGCGCTCATCAATTATGCCTTTATTATCCGGGTTTCGTATTTTGCTTCTGGTCGCGAAGACGTACCGTCACATAAGTTGGACATCGCTCATATATGATTACAGTTTTGTATTCAGATAGACATTTCGGTCATTCCTTTTGGAAAAGACACACTAGCCTTGAGTTTGGTTCTTGATAGATTTTGTCACATTTTATAACGTCTTGAATTTGAACTCCAGCCTGAGTTCTTGTGAGACAACTGTGTTCATCACCTCTCCACTGACTTCACGTTAAATAAGACAAAATTATCATATTTAAACTCCCAGCCACATTCGTTCGTGAGTAGTCCTCATGTTTCCGGTGCTCAAAACACCGTTCAGCAAGTTTGTTCATATCTGTCGATTCACCTCCGAAGGGGTTATCGGTTTGATTAAACACCGTGTCTTCCTAACCGTGTCTTCACCCAAACCAATCGATCAATCGCATTGTTACTCACTAAGGAACTTGACTGAATGTTTAGATGTGTCAGTTCAGTTCCAACTAAATTGAGGTCAGTGGTGCAGTGGTAAAACTATCTGCCTCATGAAATGGTAGACTGGTATTTTCAGTATCGGAAGAAACATAACTTTACAAAATAGTTATACAGAAGTGCCAACTTCAGGTCGAATAATTCTTTTCGTATAGGACTGACTATAAATTTCATCCAGATAGGAACGCTGAGATAAAGTGTGAGTGAGTATTATCTCACCTACCAACAAGACCCTGGATAAATCATCGGGTGTACTGACCATACAATTCAAGACAACTTGTTGTATTCATTCAAACACACATAATTTAAAATTCATATAGACTGAACATCATCTACAATTAATCGCAGCTGTCGCATTCTCATACACTTCCCAGTCGGCCACTTTCGAACAGCAGAGGCACTAGACTCGAGTTTCGTTCTCATTAGAGCTCGTCGGTAGTGCATATGCTTGTCACGGCTGGGGTTAGAACTCTCGCCATGCTTTCATGAGGCAACCGTGTTGACCAATGCGCCACTGACCTCACATTAAGCAGGACCGAATTATCATGTGAACGTTCAGCCACTTTCGATCGTGAGTAATGATCAGGTTGCCCGATCTTCTCGAAATGGAGACACAGTTACTGTCTGTTAACTCCAATCACTGACCCCCCGACTATGACTTCTGTCCAAGTTGGAACCACAGAAATCATTAACTTGTTGAGCGATATTTTGATTACTCATCAGTAATCCAAACCTGGTACATATTACCAGTGAGCAGAAGCGATTAATTTGTGGAAGATCTGGTCTCCGATGGATTTGAACAAGAGACAACAAGCGTACGCTCCTATGCGGTAGATACACTACTAGCTAAAATACTAAGCCATATTACGACTCTACGCAATAACCCAGCTACCTTTTTGGTATCTGTCGAATCGCCCAGCGAATGGACTGATACGATAGTGTTGTCTCGAACATCCAACTCTAACATCTACCAACATGGCTGTTGAAAATCGTAGTTTTATTAGTAGTGAGTAGCCTGGCAATTTTGTTAACCATTAAGGTTCAAAACAGAGACAAGAACCATATGCTTCTAAACAGTGTGTGCTCTAACATCTAAGTCACAAGTTTGGCGAGCTAATAGGGAGTATTTGGTGAAAATTCATTCATCAAGATGGGAAAACACATCGGTTGCCATTTACATTTTGTCATGTATATAACGAGCAAAGTACAAGGTAGCTGAAGTCCTGTATGTTGAAGTATAATGATTGGATAAATCTAGTTTCATGGAATGTGAGGCACTGATGAAAAATTTCGGCGAAAATTTCTCACAGGCATCGTACGCTGTTCTAAACTGTAGCCATACAAAAGCTAACGTTCATTAACACCGAATTCAACAAGTTAGATCATTCTCCTTGTTAAGTGTCTACTTCTTCAAAGGATTGTTCGCAAATAGGTAGGTAAACAGTACATTCAATGCAGAAGGATGCGAGAGTACACAAGGTTTATAATCAATTTCTGAGGTGTTCACGTAAGTATTACATGCTGTAATCTAAGGAAATCAGCAAAATACTTTGCCAAATCAAACTGAGGCAATCGTGCTCTATTTAGAAGAGGGTGAGGAAACTGACAATAAAGTCCTCAAGCATCAACGATAACACATTCTGAAATCTCAACAGTGAGATATATATTTTGGAACAAGCATTAACTAAAGCTGTTTGGTTGGCCGGTATACAAACTGTAGGATGTTTTTAAGTGATTTGATCAACTTCTTACTGCATAGTTCGGCATAAACGTTTTCACTGGATGAGTACTGTCTAGTGGGGAGAACTAAAGACGGGAAAGGAATGTCACAACGTGAAAAGCCATCGTCAGTGCATAGCATGGTAGTGGCTGCGCCGTTTGAATGTACGAACTGACGACGATTCATGAATTCATTTTGGAGTCTCTTAACCAGTGTAGTGATCAATTTTCAAGATACAACAATAATCGGTGAGCCATTTAAACTAGCGTACTGCATTCCGAACAGTAGATTAGAAGAACCGTGTTGTTGATACCTAAACCGAGGCAAATAAAAAGTACTAACTTGGAAAAGACGTTCAACGTTGAATCATCAACAATGTGTGGTTTATGTAGAACACCAGTCATATCTGATCGAAGTCCACAAATTTAGATAAACTTTTCAGCCAGCTCTGTTTGATAGAAGCGCCGAATACAAGTTTCGTTTACTAGTAACTGAGTTCCTCACCATGACTGAAGTTTGGACTCCGATCCCCGTTCTCACGGAGCGACGTTGATGACTACTGTGCCAGTGACCTCACATTTTGTTTGACCGAAGTATCACATCATAGCACTCTGCCTCATAAGCTTGTAGATAACATTCAGGTTACTTGATCTTCTTGACAGGAAGCAAAGTTACTGCCTCTTGAAACAAGTTGATCATCCCGTGACCAAATCTCTTCGTCGAGTTAGAATCACGTATACTGCTTAAACTTATGAGCTATGTTTTAAGTACTGATAACTACAAAATATTTCGTTCATATGAGTTGAGGATCATTTATAATTGTCTGCCGTCCTTGTATTCGTGTGCGCTTTTCCATCAGCCGCTTTCGAAAAAAGCACCAGAATTGAGTTTTACTCATGTTATTTGCAAAGGAGAAAATAAACACTGATAATAAACCACAACCTTGTTTGATGGGACGAAAAAATAACACATGAAACTGTCAATATGTTTTATAGTTTGCGCGGCTCTGTACTCGTTCGGTCCGATTAAGCGAACTGTTCACACTTGCCATAATTATTGTTAAAAGCAATTAAGAGCACAATTATTGTCGCTTACAATGTTTTTTCTGATTGCTGTCATAATGAAATGCTTGCTTTTGAAATTTTATTGCGTCAGACATTTTGCAGTGACTGACTACTTTTAAAGCACAACGTTTCACGTTTATTTTTTTTACTACACAATGTCTCATGTGCTACAGCAAACTCTTTTTGGGCGTTACCATTCTAAGCTGAGTCGATTTTTCCCGCAAATCGTTAAGAAGTACGGAACTATAAACAGAATACCAAGAATACGCACAAAGCTAGCATGTATCGATTTGTACGACTGTCCAGATAAATTAAATGCACTTAATGTATCGTGTTCATTGTTTACTTTGACATTTTTGTGTGTGATGTAGATGTCGAAAAACTTCAGCTTTCGGGGTATTCATATAACTGGTTGTCCGTTTGGGTGTGGTCGATCACTCAATTGGCGTAAGGCTAAAACTTCCATTACTGAGCTGTTTTGGGAGGGTGGATCCCATTTGGAAGCCAATCGCCTACCGCAACGATGACAACACGAAGACACATCTTAGAGTCGTATCACAAGTTTCCTCGAAAATAATCCGTTAAAAGGCCCTTTATTTCCCAGCCGGTTGTATCGTTGTGATCTCTTCTGACAGTTTACATTCCATATTCTTTGTCAAAGATTGAACAGTTTATGGACGTTCGTGACATTTTAAAGCTTATGACAGACTTAACAGTTCGCCCAGTAAGCTATTGCAAAATACAATCACTCTTTCAGTTTAAGCCGTATAGCAAATTTGTTTTCAACCTGCAACCTTGTGTATCGGCAACGTTTTACGTAAGATACCGAAGCTCCGTCGAACCTGGTATACAAGTTATTGATATGATGGTACTTAAAACAGACTACTTGAGTATAAGTGATTAATCTGGAAACGGGAGGATACGGAATATATGTGCACAGACAAAGGCCATTAGTATGTTACAGTTGCAGATCGTAGTTGACTGTGAAAAACAAGGCAAAAGTAGAATCGATGCTCTCACTCAGATAGGTTAATTAGAGACACTGTTGATTTTAGAAGAGGACTTGATCATTTATTCGGCCATCCGTAAAAGTCAGCTTGATTGATCCATTATCATCATTCACATCTCAGAAACCTCCAAATCGTTACATGTAGTTACAGCCTACCTGATCCTAGTAACTTCAATGGCGTTTGCGGTTATTAACACTCGCATACTCATCTTCACATATGTTAGTGTGTGACTGGTGTTTTATATTTTGAGCAGAGATTACCAAATCACTGATCATGATTTTGCATTCAGTTTAATTTTCAAACGCTTTCGTGGTCATTTTTTGATATTCGACTATTCCAAGTTCACATCCGGGTACGGTCTTTCCTATGTAAACCAACAGGTAGTCGTTACATTTTATGTTATGTACGCGATAATTATCAGTAGGCACGAGACCCTTAAAATGTATCACGAGTGACCTCATTATCAACCCTACCTGAAAAGCCACTGTGATGCCTATCTTTTTTTCAAAACCTTAACGGCAAGTAATAGATTAAGAAGAACGCAGTGCTATGGACAGATTGTAATACTCAACATCCCAACCACCTCATGTGAGGTTTATACGAAGTGGTAACGTTCGATCTCACCTTTCATATGAAGTAATGACTGTCCCACTCCAACCCCCTAACAACAAAAATTTTCTAGAATAATCATTTTCAATGATTGTCTGTGAAGTTGTCCACTATTATTCACCAGGTGAAGGATATTTGGAAATATACAACGAACACAAATACTGTTTTGCATGACTGAAATCTTTCGGTATCTGTTTTTAGCAGCACAACACCATTTTTTTTATTGCTACAACCTTCACAATACTTTCACATATTTTCATTAGTGACTCCCAGTTCTCCGTTTCCATGACGTTGTGGATTACAGCTCGTGTCCTTGCACATGTCTACATCATACTACTCGTTAGCTACACTGTGTCATACACATCAGTGTAACCTTTGCTTCATGCTAAGTTAACCTCTGGTTGCCTATTTCAGAGCAGAGATACAACGCTCTGTAAGATTGATAGGCTATTTTTGTCTGCACAAAATTATTTTGAGTGGATAGGTTTTTATCTAGGACACATTACCACTTGTGTGACTTCACGACAAACGTTGATTTTTAGATGGCATTTCGTCCTGTAGGTCAGACAAATTACAACTATCAGCTGGTTATTGCGCAATTGTACTTGAAAGTGCCAGCTGACGATATGATAAAGTATGTTTGGCGAAGCAAAAATTAACCCAGTTGATCTATTTTTACAATCGCACTGTTACTGTCCACACAACTTCATACAAGTTTCAGCGATGGGTCAGACTAGCTCAAATTATTATGAATATTAGTTAAACCAACGGATGTTAATGATTACTTAAGCGGGAAATTTAACTGAAAATATAAATTTGGATTGTGACCAGAATTCCTTATATTCAAGTTTAGAGATAAGTGGACCATCAACTGATCGGTAGCTCGTTTTGTGATTTCCCCAGGATACTGTTGCTACCCAACCAATTGCTAAACTCAACTTCTGTAGCTAGTGTATCTGCTGCACACTTCCGTGAATTTTATTGTGGATTTTTTCTATGAATTTCACTGTTAGGTTACCGGTAAGCGGCCTATTGCTCTTAGTAAATCAAACAACATCCTATACAAGGATGGACACTGTTTTGGAAACTCACTTCACCTGAATGGCCGGTTCATTCCTTTAATGCCTCATAGTTGGTCTAAACTCTCATCAGAGAAGACAGATGCTTTCGGATGACGACAAACTTGAGCGTCTCCACTCACTGTTATGCTGTAAGTGAGCTTAGTATATCTTCGCCATCCTTACAAGCATTGTGACAATACCTAACCATTACTGGAGTTCGATGTAGGTGCAGTAAACTGGTGACGGTTCTGATTTTTCAAGCTGCCGGGCTTCCCGAAACATGTTACTTAAGGGTGTGTACATTCTGTTCATGATTTATCACGCGATGTATCCAATTTCTACTCCCCCTTGTCAAAATTGATTATGTTTAAACATCATCGACACTGAATAAAGTGCACCGAGAAGCAGACATGTTTCTACCTCACTGACTATAGACTACGTAAGTGTCCTACAGTGCCACCAAGAACGATACATCATTTTATACGTACTTGATGGGTTGATCGTTACTGAAAGTTGATTGCACTGTTGGTGATCGATCGTGTATATTATCCCCTTGATCGATGAGGCACTATTTTTGAGCCATATGCTAATGTTCTGCCAGTTATTCTGATCAGGTTTCGAATTTGAATGCATAAAATATATATCTCAAGCGATTCCCATCTGCTGCCAAACAAAGATAATCAGTAAACTCTATTTGGCTGCTTCCGTCTGTTTGTCTGCTGTTCTTGCCATCTCAGCCATTCAGGAAAACAAAATAACTTCACATCAGATAGTTCAGATATTGATCTAGTTTTGCAGACTCATATGAAGAAAATGTTTTATCTAACCAACCGGTATCTTCCGTAGTAATTGAAGATTAGTCCGACTTGAGTACAACGGGAGAGCTTCTGTAATACTGTGTATTGCATTTCAAAAATTATTTTTCATGGAAGTGATGAACGGCTTGGCAAAATTTATTACCACATTTGACCTCGGATAATAGTTAGGTTCATTACTTAGTTGAAACACATGTGTACCGTTACACTTTATCGGATATAGTGGATATGTCTACATAGACAGTAGTCAGTTCACTCACACTATTTCGTTCGTGTTTAACTAAAGACTCGAATGAACTGAACCACAAGTTTCATGAAAATCTGAATCATGTCTTTTTCACTTGAAGTGGAGAATAATTGTTCCGGTGGCCGTTGCTTTTTATCGGTTTTAATTTATACTGGTCGAAACTTTGTGTTTTAAAAACCTCACTCCGTTCACACCGCAGGTTCACCTGGTCTGTAGCGTGTAGCCTTCAGGGCTAGGAGACAAGTAACTCTCAATGAAGAGGATTCACAACAACCTTATCAAGAAACAGACGACAATCATAGATTCAGAAGATCATGGTATTTCGTAACAGACTGGGATAGCAACACGTTCAGCATTTTTAACGAGTTGGTGACTTTAAATTACTAATTTTTTGGGCAATTCCATTCACCTGCTCTCTTTGCCACTCACATATACCTGGTTTCCTACTACTGACTTGGAATGTAGAAATTTTTTTATCAGGTGCACGCACCGCTTGTGCAAACTGCATCAAAAAGTGTTTTACTGAAAACTAAAAGTCTTTTTGTGTTCGTACACCATGACCAATGTGTTGATTCCATAAATCCTGATTGCACAAACAATTTGGTCAATGCATCAGAACCTGCTTATTTGAGACTATCTACGGTAGTAACGAAAACCGTGCTGGCTGAACTCTTTCTGGATCGCATAAGGATTTCTGTGTTCAAGTTCCCCAGCACGGTTCATCCAGAATGATCACTAGAAAATCAGCACTGATGAGATCAGTGATAGAACCACCAAACCGTTTCCAGTTATGTATTCTGGATCGAATAAAAATTATCATACTTAAAAGTAACAAAAATTCTGGTTTGTTTGAAACGAGCAGGTTAAAACAGGCACTGAATGAAACAAAGCGATTTTGCGTTCAAAGTCTACCATCACTCTCTCAATAGCACTACAGCTGCCATTCGAAAGGATGCCAAGAAGGTATTAACATAACTCGAAGGCGAACTCAAAGCTATTAGGATATGGCTTGTGAGCACTCGTCAAAAGTAGGGTCAGTTCTTCATAAATTTGCACACCTAATGAGTTCACTAAGAAAGATGGAGCGACCATCAATATTTTAGGCCGGCTGTACCCAAATGTACGTATCATTTCAACTTTTCAGTTCTCGGCAATACGATTATGAAATAACTTTAGAGTAGCTTCTCCTACATCGGTCTTCTGCCCTGGGGTCGGTACTACCGGTTAACTTGAAAACATGTTACATAATTACTCAGACTACTAACGAACAATTTTGAAACTTCTCTACAAATTGTCAGTTTACAAAAAGCCAGAAAAGACTTTATTAACAAGGTGGGCACAAACATAACTCAACAGTCCACCGTTGCTCACTGTTGGCTTTAGGTGAGGAAATGGCTGCGCTGTAGGAACCCCTAGGGACAAAGTTGACTTATCTTAGATTTTTAAATAAAACACTTCATTTTCATGAGGAATATCCACGTGTCCCAAACCTACTAACTAATAGCGACTTTTTTTACTAAAGCTGCTGGCAAATGACTGCCGACTGACACATTCTGCACAGACCTGTCTAAAACTTTTCAGAGTCAACTACTAAATCTTGCTACAAACATTCCGCAGTTGAGGTTTCATTGGACTGTCGAAAAGGTAGTTTGAATTTTGTCTAACTGAACATATACTCAGCGTTCATATGTGAGTTACCTGAACGTCCATTCTGAGCTTCCTGGTACTTGCTGTAGTCGTCCTCGACTCATCAAGCATTGTCGGATCACCGATGTTGCTCCACGTGGATGACACAAAAACGTACCGAATTACACAGGATCCGCACTTCAAAGCGATTCAATACTTGTTGGCCAATACCACTAACTATACAATTATAAAAATCTTCAATCGCAAACTCGCCGTTTGTTATCTCATCGACCACACGTACCAGGTCTTTGAGTGCAGAACTGATCTAGAAGCTTCGAAAGTGGACAACTTTGGTCGGTATGAAGTTTGTCAGCTACGGCAGAGAAGGCACAACGGGTGCTGTACGTTTTGAGAAAACTCTGCGGATGGTTTAATTTTAGAACATTCTTTCCAGTGTACAGCTCCGCTGTACACCTTTACATGAAAGCAGGTAAACGTGCTCATAACTAGTATTCAAAACTTCAGGTCTTATTTTTAAAAGATGTCCAAAAAAGGCTGCTACATTGACAAAAAAAGCTCTGAGTGAACTCGTATCCAGAAAGGCCGGTGGCATTAGATCACTTCTACGTACACTTTACTCGTCCGAGAAGAAGTTTATTCATGAACTACGCAATTGTCCAAGCCCTTAGCCAGTCGTTCATCCCACTTACTGAGTGAACGGCTAACGGATCATTCTGTTACACCTGAGTTTAAAATGGTCAGACTAATACGTTAGCCGAGCTTCCTCTCGTGTAAAGTCTGTGTATTCTGAGAAGCGCTGCCTAACTTTGTCGTTACGGTTAACTCCGTTGGTATGTCTAAAAATTCACTTGGTCAACTGTCGTGTGACGGGTAACCCACGCTAAATTTCATTGGGCTATTTTAACAGTGCACTACTGTAGGCTACCAAATATGTATGTCTGACCTTGTACTGCCTACTTTTTTTGATGTAACCCATCAGTATTTAGGTATATCGGCTCTATCAGAAAATCTACTTAATGTATCACCTTGTTCGATGCTGACATAATATGAATTACTTCGTATTGCTTCGCAAACCTAAAGACGAAAGAGCAATAAGTATCCCATCTTTCTTCCCCCTGTACGACTAGTGATGATGCGTTTGCCACAACGGTTTCTGATGGAACGAAGCGCACCTACATGTTAGGCTCTGCAGTTTGTGGTTAGTAGCCAGATTACTAGTCATAAGGACGTTTATCACTGGACCTTCAGGATACATAATTAATTGGGGCACTCAATTCACAATGTTGGTCACAGTGTGATGGATGACCAAGTCAGGAGCGTAACTATTCCAGCCCTCATTGGAATATCTCGACGCGGTAGTGTGCTATGAGCATAGCCCATAGCAGATGGATTGTGGACGACATGAGCGATCAAACGAGTTATCACTGAACGACATGGCGCCAACAGACGAGAAGTGACAAGCGAAGATCTACGACAGATAACGTCCATTAAATGCACAAAATCAGGCAGAAGTTCACACAACGATTAATTGGAAACCTCACTGTGTGGTGGACTGGAATTCCGGTTCATGAACGCCAGCGGCGAAAATAACGTTTGAATTGGATAATAAAGACTTTGTTCTATTGAACCACTTTTTGCCACAACAACACAGTAGCTAGGGAACCCGTCATCAGTTCGTTGGCTAATGTTTTGTTCACCGTACAAAAGTGATGGCAGTCGGATAAACAGGGAAAGTTGTTGCCCGAAATTCAGCAGAAAAAGATTAATTGTGACAATGATGAACATAGGCAGCTGACATGGTTAAGTGGTTTGCAGCTGACATGAAAAGAGAACTACTGTTACTTGGAGTCTTTACGTGTGCTCTAGTTCACTGTCCAATCACCCAACTATAATAAAACAGTTTGTTGTTGTCAATTCTGTTTACTTCAAGAGGTTACACGTTCTTCTTTGGATAACGCTTATACAATCAGTCACAAGTCCATAAGACTTAGCAGAGTTCTTTCGGGTTCGGGTTGCTGAATTTCAGAAGCCAAAAATTGTTAGTCGAGTAGAGTGTGAAGTGCAAAAGCGTGCTTACTATCATGAACTCCTTGCTTAATCAGTTATCATACCGGTCTACTGTACTGGTCATTGTTCCAACTAATTGGCTATTGGGGATATCCTCAATGCTACATAGAATAAAACGAACGCTTAACAACAAACTCAGTTTGAATTCATTTTGAAGAGGACAGTGATTCTGTTGTAAGGGGCAAATCCTCCTACAGTAGTGTGTCGGTCAGCCGGGGAATTGCCAGTGTAAAATATTCGGTCATTCTAGAAGGATAATGTGAAAATCAAATGATAATGCGAGAAGTTTTGTTTGTCGAACTTTCAATCTTGTGATCCGGAAAGACAAACTTGCCTCTTCCGATTGATCAGATAGCTGTCCACGTACAGACTAAATCACCGTTACTTCTCATTGCCCACGCGATCACTAAGTTGCACATTTACACAAGTTTCCATCTAACTTTATGTGGCAACCTCGTAACTTAGCATTCCGTCCATCACCTTTTAATCGATCGTAAAGTTCAATTTCCGCCAGTCAGTGTACTTAGCACGTTAGACTTCTGCTGAGTTGAGTGAACTGTCGGATGGTTGAACGAATGGTGTTCAGCAAAGGTGACTTGACTGTTGGAAGTATAGGCATTAGTAAAAACAACAAACTAGTTTCCTTAATTTGCTGGGTTGTGAATGAGAACTGTGCACATTTCAGTTCAAGTCCGAAATGATTAGCCGATGCTAACTCTTCTTGTCTGACACTATACATTGCCATACTCAATGGTTTATCTTTCTACTTATCGCTTTTTTCTGTATTCTCTTTCAATCTAAGATTAATATTGATGGAACACACTGTTTTGTGATAAAAGACGCTCGGACGAGTTCAACTTATTTCTGACTGCTATATTCACACAAAAGCTGTGTTCTGTTAAATTTTGTAGAACTTCGCGAAATATTTCAATTCATTGATCGGGACAGAGGAGGTACTGTGAGCGGACAGGAACTGATTGATCTGATTCGAGTGGTCAGCTCAAATTTCTCGGAACTTCAACTCAAACTTCTGATGAATAAAATCGACGTTAACGGTAAGCTTTGTTTCTTGTTGTCAAAAAGGATCCCACAGAGACGAGGTTTTAACTGACATGAGGTTCCATTCAGTGTCTTACTGTCTGTCAGATACTGCTCTCAGCTAAGTGCCATTTTTTGCATTAAAACACACAAACCAACCAGGACTGATATCTATCGCACCCCCTTTCTTTTTCAGACATTATGTTCACAATACGTTATTCTCATAGTTCCACATTTCTCGGTTAACAGTATTGCGTTATGCCAGTGCGACAGTTCGCGGTAGAACAGATCGAGATTTAATGAAGTGACAGTTCAAACTGAGCACACTCCATACCTGATATCAGTCTTCGCATTCAGATAAGCTTTCTCGGTTAGCCCATTTCGAGAGAAACCGCCAAACTCGAGTTTCACTCTCATTAGAACGCATCAGTAGTGGATATCCTCGTCCGGGCCAAAGTTTGCAATACAGCGCTCATGTTTATGAGACTAGAGTGTTATTCACAACACCAATAACCTCACACTAGACATGACCGTGTGATCATATCCAAACGCTCAACCACAACCTTGCGTGAATAGTGTTAAGTTCGCCCCATCATTTCGGAAAGAGATAGAACGGAATGGCTCTGTTCAGTCCAATTGATAAACTCGAGATCAGGAACTTATCCGCTTGATTGAAGCTAATGATCTAATTTAGTCAACCAGGCGAAATTTATTCGATGTTTCCTGGCGAATCTGGTGTAACGCAGAGTACGGTTAATGACCTCCTTACACTTCAGTCTGAGTGATTACTTTTGAATAATTCATCGTGAGGACTATTAGTCAAGAAGACTGTTTATTCGAAGGTTGGAATTGGTTGCAGATAAGTACGAAATCTAGCACACGGGCTGGGACGTCTCCCTACGTCATCTTTCCCTATGCAAAAGTGCAAGGCTTAAGATGTCATTTAACGACCCTTTGCTTCAGTTTCATATAGTATCTGTTCGGTTATCTGTCTTCATTATCATAGATACCGACATCCAAAATGAACCCATGGAAATAAGTTTAGAACTCATACCTGGCACCTTTCTGGGGCTACTTTCAGATGAACTGTTTTCCAATACAAGCGCGAGTCCATGCTAGGGGTAAATATGCTAACATCAGTTCTCCCAATGCAGTTGTCGGAAACTTACTCAATGTCTCTACTCACGTTTGTAATGGTGGTCACGCAAGTTTGTAAATTCAACTGATATGGACGTTATTTGTCTCAAGGATAACCAAGGTTGGGAACGAATTGTTCAGCGAATAGCACGTGTGCAAGTTGATTGCACGAGAATAAACAACACTAAGCAAAAAGACGGACACGCGACCAGATGACCAACCACAAGTAGTCTGCATAAAATACTGTTACCAAGCTACGCGTACCACAACATACGGCGTTTTTTTTATTGTACGTAACGACGAGAAATCCGTCATACCCCCACAGTTTACAAACTTTTAAGCATTTGGGTAAGTACCACATCGAAAGGACAAATCACTGGTCACCCAGAAGGAGAAAAACACATTAAAAGCAATGACATACCAACGCAGTTTTGTTTTCGTATGAATAAAACCCAGCCTTCTTCAGCCCGAATCACCTGTTTCCAACCAAATATTGACTTAGTTTTCCCTTCAGAGCTTCAACACATCGTTCATGAATTTAAGGGAATGTGTGGTGTTATTACACGATGCATTCCCAGGTGTTATGAGTTAGCCGTATCTACCCACTGCCATGTGTTAAAGTTTGGAAGTTGTTATCCACTTACTTAAATATCCCTGGTGGTTTGCTCTGAATATACAACATCTAGTTTATTCGAAAGTGATTTAACCTTTAAAATCCGTCAATATTTTGATCATATCTTGTGTGTTCTGAGCCCTTTATGTTACAAGTGTATACCTGTCTAGATTGTACAAAACGTTAAGCCAACTAGTTTCAAACAATAAGTGTCTTTTGATTTCAATGTAGGAATGGTCGATTTTGATGGTAAACTGGGAGGGTGCATTTTTGTTTCTTATAAGAGTTGGTATAGTCGAAAAAGTCACAAAAATGTGCATTTGAGAAGAACGTTAAAAGGTTAAAGGGAGCAAAGCTACACTAGAAAGCTGAAGTTGGTTGTAAAGAACCAAAACCGCAGTTTAGACTACTCAGTATCTCGGAAATAACCTTTGGTCTACTGTTTTATAG
This sequence comes from Paragonimus heterotremus, assembly GCA_013368495.1. NCBI lineage: Eukaryota > Metazoa > Platyhelminthes > Trematoda > Plagiorchiida > Troglotrematidae > Paragonimus > Paragonimus heterotremus. The sequence goes on along the minus strand of LUCH01004116.1, from coordinate 2,397 downwards.
GCAGATGATTAGGGTACAAACACAGGCTTGCCTATTATTTGACAGCTTCGTATCCCATATGTTTGTCATCAGAATAGCGTGTTACCGATCGCATGACATCAATCCTCTGTTATGATTCACCTGATAGATGAGATTTATTTCCTTAACATTTGGGTATCATGTAGTGTTTTGAGCTGTGTTGGTTAGTACGTTCACATGGAAATGTAGTGAGGTGGCTGTGGAAAGTTTAATACAGCATTATATATTCAAATTCAAATGAGCGGCAGAAAATGGCGAAGGGTGTAATAGTAATTTTACACGATATTAGTATTTTATTGGGAGGCATAGGGCACTTTTGACAGTCAGTATATATGATGATTTAGGATGTCAGTTTATCTTGTAATCTTTTCCAAACACATTAACGAAAGTTGCGAGATAGTGTCACGGAGTTGGACAACATAGATTTTCCGTTCTTTCCTCAAAGTTAGCATCGTAATTTTACAAAGCATCGTAAGGTGAGTAATCGGCTTATAAAGTGCGACAAGGTAATTTGTATGTGTTTACTAGTCAAAATTCATCAAAATCACACGACCGACTTCGTAGTTTTGTTTCCCATCAGACATTCGCACCCGGTAGAGTTTGACCACATATTCTATTGCAGAATGTACATTATAGGAGTCTTGTCATGTTTATATGTGGCAAAACGAAGGGTTGTCAACCATTTCCTGGCTCCGTTCTGGAATGTACCGTTATAGGTAGGATGTTTTCCGATTTATTGTTTTATATGTTGCATTATATGTTGTAGTGACCCAATCAACCAGATGGCGAAGCTATCAGTGGTTTTATGACGCCATAAAACTGTAACGATAACAATTGGATGTAAAATATATGTATGAACGAGAACGACACACGTATTGATGAAACAGAATGACTCACTGATGAGGTGAAGTGCGTTTACTTGAAAACGTAACCATATACAAAAGCAAGATAACACCTGCAAGGTGAAATCAGATGATGTCGGATGAGTTATTTCACACGCGGCGTAGAAAGTAAATCGTTTGGCGTCAAAAGGTCGGTAGGTAGGCAAATCTAGAATATTTCAACGTACAGTTAGTCCACCAGACAACAATCCAATTGAGAATGAGAAGAAAGGCGTGTGTGGAAACCTCTGTGACTGTTGTTATCATCCGTCAAGTTCTGAAATGATATTTATGTTGTCAGACAAAGGTATAAAAGAAGTTGATAAAATGACGTACACAACACGCACAAAAACAAATCGTAAAATGCAACGGTCGACTGAGAACAGTATAGGGTGAATGATCTACTAGCATGTCCTAACATTTGCGTGTGAATACGTTGATGAACTTACTAAACTTTCCAACTGTAATGTCAGTAGTAAAAACCCAATCATGTAAGTTGGACTAACGAAATTGGATTAATCGTGATTCTGATTTTAACAAAACATCCAAAAGATGTGGTATTACTGTTTATAAGGGCGAAAAACCGGTAAAGCTGATACATCGAGAAAGGTTTTACATGTCCATGTGTTTTTTCTTTAGCTTATCTTTCTAATTATTCTTTTAAAAAACAGGAGATGGAGAGATGGGTTTTGATGAATTTGTCAAATTGTTATCGAACGAACCGCCGAGTACACAACAAGACATTTCAGCCACAAGAGAGGCTTTTGAAATTTTCGACACAGTAAGTCTAACCTCATAAGTTCATAATTTTTAGAGGTTATACTACTTATCGCTGAGTATTTTCTCATTCTTGTTTACATGTATACTATTTCTATACTTTGTGCTGCGCTTATTCACTGTGATTTATTGTCTGATACTTACCAGGGCTTAGCGGTGTCGAACTTGAACTTTATGTAGAGTTTGCAAAGGGTTTAACAGCGGTCTTTGGATCCCTGTTTATAGTGAGGAGACCCGCCATTTTTAGGTGACCTTTCCATCGGACTTCACAAATACAGAGTTGGATTTACAATAGAAATGGAGTGACTGTCACCATTCCACCAATTAAAATAGTCATTATTCATACGAAACCACTATTTCCCACAACAGTATAGATTAATCTTGGCCGATTAACGACGTTACTGTCCACAACTGTTGTCTTGATGATCTTAACACAGACGCTACATATAAGTGTGTTTAGTGTTTAGGGCCGGATGTGAATTATCGGTAGATGTTTGCTCACTTTTGGTTAGCAGACAACTGAATACTCGATTTGGTTTTGAAAGTTTAACGGAAACGTTTTCTCACGGATGCCAACACACGGAGTGGTGGGTTAGTTCTGGTTTTCACAGCTTCCACAAAAATTCGCAACTTTCGCTTGCCGGAACATGTTCCGGCTATTCTACTGTAGTGGTCTAATCAGTCAAATGATAAAAATAACCAAAATATGGTAGTATCAAAG
>LUCH01004115.1:44637-56795 GCA_013368495.1 Paragonimus heterotremus | reverse complement strand
CAAAAACGTCTTGTCAAAGCATTGAACCTCCCGTGGCCATGCATCAATAACCCGGATCGATCTGTTACGTAGGAGCAACTATCTGCCAAAGCACTTGATAAGTCTGACTAACATGACACTAATAATTACCATCCCTTACCCTTATTGATGTACTACCCCTGTCGAACCCATATAAATGTGTTGTATTTAGCCTGATGATGAAACACTGAAAACGAGCTTGTTTGCTACGCGTTTCTTCACACTGAAATTTATATTCAAATATTTAGGTCATTACTACGTGCATCAAAGATGCCGATAACCTAGAAAAACATGTGTCTACTTCAGGTCACATATGTGATAAGTCTCCAAGTGACAGTAACATCTAGTGAAGCTGGTTACTGAATTTAATCAATTAATAACCACTTCAATTCAGGGAAAATATCATCATTCTCAAAATAGCACTTCATACCTCATTCTACTATAATGTCCTTGAGTACGCATTATCTCTTTACACTCAGAGGAATAAAAAAGAAAGATGAAGTACGTTCACCGTAACAACATAAATACAATAACTTCAGGAGGGAGTAAGAGGATATAAAAGAATACTGAAATAAATTACTAAATCTCAGCCAAAAATAATTAAACTTTGGTGAGATTTATATTATCACATGGTGCTGTTAATAAAAGCTCACATTTCTGAGGAGAAAAAACCCAGAGACAAATGACATTTTGACGGGTAATCAATCGAAACCACGTAAACTAAGAACGCTCACGTTTTATTGTAATGATATAAGAATGACATTATCCTGGAAACATTGCCCACGGTAACAGTAACACAGAAGTTGGGAATGACACCAAACGCTGTCGTGTGGTTGACTTTGTGTGTAAAATAGCGCTCAGAGTTTAGTTGAGATAAATTTTTAAAAGTAATAGTTAACCGGTTCTACATTTCAAATAAATGCGAACAAGCTACGGACACAAATGCAGCTAAAATCAATGTTTAATTTCTGTTACGTCGGGATATACTTCGATATGTGTAGGATTTCAGCTGTTAATTTTGCGCTTCTGTGTTCAATGCTATTTGAAAAGCGGGTCTTCTGTATCATAGGGAGTTCACCAAACCACGCATGCTGTTTCTATCACTGGTTCAAGTTCAGCCGAAACTCAAGACTCTTCTGAATTACCCGATGATCCAAACTATCTAATAACTAAAATTATTAGTAACTTACTCACAAAGTTCGAATAGTGACTAGATAGAATAATGCATCACTTCTAATGATGAAATGTTCTTGATGGGTATGACTGAGGAATACATGAATATATCACTTCAGCTGTATAGGTTCAGACTGATTCTGTTCAAAATGATTCGTGTCAATCACTCTAACATCGCACCAGATATTGAACCTAGTAGTTTGAACCTGTTACTAAATTAAGCCATGTGTTAAGATTGCTCAGTTCCTTTACTTTGTTTCACATCTAAATTCGAATTCTCTGTGGAAGGTCACAAAATAATGAACACCATAATACTAGCTAGATTTACTCATAATTACTTGTTGACCGCGTTATTTATGTTTTGTTATTTGCTTCATCCGATTGCAATCTATAGCAAAACCATCAGCTTTCCCTAAAAGGCAGTGTGCAAAAAAAATAAGAAGGGGATAGATGAACATCCGAAACTATGTTATTACGGGTAGAAAACGCGTTATATTTACTTGATAACTGATCAGAGACGATCATTCCAGTTACTCGGCCAAACTGAGAACAATCTCGACGACATACTCTCGAAAGAGATGGAGAGTATGTGTTTTGATTCCTTCTACGTTTAAGTTATCGTCTCATTCATAATACTGTCTTCTTGGGGGGTTCTAAGCAGGTGGGTGATTAATTTACCTTTTCAAGCATAAATTTAGGAACCGGCGAGGACAGCTGTTGTTAGTGACTACATTATGTATGACCAATTGCATCAAAGGTGAGTCTGGCTCAGTTGTGGTGGACAGTTCCGCGCACCCTTGTTTCAATGACAGGTTCTGTTCCTTGGGTGAAAGCAATCAAGATCTCGAGTACACTATGATTAAGTAACTTGATGTTTGGGCCAAAGGATGATTGGTGTGTACTACACACTCTGTAAGCGGAAGTATTTGTGAGAAACTGCTGGAATAAAACATTCCGGGTAATGCAAACTTGTCAACAATAATCAAGACGGTATGTTACTTTAGTATGGATCCGACTGCAAAATATCTGGACTTCGGTTGGAATGGAATCATACCACAATTACAATTGTTATGCTCACCAGTGAATGAATTCCTGCGTCCGCTGCTTCAGAACTTCTGTCGCTGCATAATTCCTTAGATTCCGTATTAGACAGTGATACTGGTGAGTAAGCAAGTTCTGATGTAAATTTGTAGTTTAGTTAGCAGAGTGTCTCTCGCATTTGGACAGGTTTCGGTCACTGGTTCGAATCTAACCGGTCCTGATTTATCGCACTTGGGTCTGTACCAATATATTTCGCATGACAAACTACTTATTAGTAACATAATTAAACCACTAACTAGGAACTCATTGTAGGCTGAGCTTGTCCACTTTTTCCAAGTGGTCTTAACACCGCATTGATCAACAGACTTGACTTGGTCTAAAACAAACGACAAAAATTATAAGCAAGAACATTTTAAATTAGAAGCTAATTCTGTTTGCTACTATTTTAGTGTGACAAACAAGAACGGCATGACGTTCTTTGTACTGACGTTCGTACGAACAGAAGTTTATAAATCTTATGACTGACAGACAAGAACACAATGAATACGTACACTTTATGCAGAAGTGGTTAACAGAAAGCAGTTTTTAAGAGGTATGTCACAAGATGTGGAATCTTCAGAAGCGGAATAGTGAACTGTTAATCAGGTTTATAAAAGCCACTGCATTCAGATAAATGAGTACGCGAATATTATGTAGACTTTATTTTTTCAGCAAGTTGAAGGACGAACACAACGGCAAAAAAATTCACCACATAAAGAGTTACGACGTTCCTGCCCAAAACACTCAATAGACTATGAATGCATAAAAAGATTTTTAACTCCAAGAAATGAGAACGAAACTAAAGGGGCATTCATCCTTGTAAACTACTTAAAATGTAATAGAAATCGGTGTGACGCCAAGAATTTTGACTGCAGTACATTCTGGATGGATCCGAAAACTCCTGAGAATAAAATAACTGATGATGCAAAATCTTTAGATTGAAAGAAGCGAAGTATTCGAGTTCGGGACCGCAGACGACATCCACACTTTGCGATTACAACGCATTGTCTGACAACTGCACACTTTTATTAAACAATCAGAAACTACAACGGTTTAAAGAATCCAGCAAGTTGGCGTTTTCCTCGTCGGTAGTCTGTCCTATATTAATCGTTTTCACATTTTCCTGGAATTAATAAAAAATTGTGTGACCGGCTGTTTTTGGTAATTCACATTGGGGTTTTATGATTGCACAATGTATAAGCGCTTTGTGCAGGAAAAAATTAGAATGTCAAACGAGTCATTATAATTATAGATACTGGACGGATCACAGTCTGTTGGAAGAGAGTGGGAGTGTTCGTGAATGTGTGACACTGTCACTGGCGCTTGCCGTGAGACACGTGTTCTTCGGTGTCAAGTAGTTCAAGCTTGCTTGGGGTCTAAGTGGCTGTGGAATAGTTGGTCAAAGGAGATGTGAGGTTTTCACGACCTGCTTTGGATACACAGACTGAGGTTGTAAAGTCCGGTGGCAAAAGCCTCGGCCGTTGACAACAGTCGCAACGTGACAGCTCTGAGGTGGGCTTGACGAATCTTGTAAATGACTTCGTAAGTGTCATCCTACTAAGTCTGATGACCAGTGTTAATTAAGTGATAACCAATCGCATTGAAAATGGGCTTTTCGAACCGTTGCGAAGCCTTTTCGGGAGATGTTCCAGAATCCTTTTCGATAGCTCCCTTATGATTTTTCAAACTTAACCTCCTTGATAGCAACAGGCGAGAGAATAAACACAAAGTCTGGGTAAGCTGTAGTTGATATGTGGCGACAGTAGCGGGCATTTTTTGAGTGATAAGATGACCCGCGTTGTAGAATAAGCACTCTCAACTCCATCACATACTCAGTGGGTGATAATATCACTGATAACTTCACCCTTGTATGACAGAGTGATAAGAGCAGGCTTTCTATCCACTGTCTGAACAATTCCAGGAATCCTTGCGGACAGCCATTTCGACTTAGCACATCTCGAATGTGCTGGAGTTCATCCGATAGAGTGTTTGACGTGCATATCATCTGGAATCCGTCTCTTGAGCAGCAAACCAAAGTCCGCTTATAGTTTAACGGGACGAAGCTGAGAAAGTGCGTTTACTGGCAAGTCCACCATTTCCCGATGAAATGCTGTCCGAAGTGATCCATTAGTTCTAGGCAACGTGACAACATGCAGAAATGATAGTTTGTTGTTAACCTTTAATTCGATGGTAAATGAATGATTGAAAACATCTGGTAGAGACCGTGTATTATCCCTATCGTTGGAGATAATATCTTCAATATTGACATTCCTGCTTGGGTGTGTGCGGACTAACGGAAATGTAGTCATCAGTGTGTGGGTCACTGGTACCCGAGGGGACATTTGTTCCACCAACGATTAACTGTAAAAGATCGAAGTAACCCAGGTGCTCATTAAGCATTCTTCGCATGCTTGTACAGTAAACTGCAAGCAGATTTATCAAACAAGCTAAAGGGGTTCGTCAAAAAGGGGACCAAAAATGTTGCAGGTTACTGAAATTGTTTTGGTTTTCTCTGTTACCAGCCGAAAATAAGTGCCAACATATTTGACTTACAGCAAACTGGACAGTAGACAATTATCTTAAGACGGCCAAACAAACTAATGACCACACAAAGTCTATTGCGCATAAATTTTTACATACAAAAAATCTAATATTACATTAATAATCAGAATACACTTAATCATATTAGTGATGAATAGACGGGAAGTTGAGTAAGTTCAAGTTGAACACCACTCCCATTTGATCACAGTCTTCGTATTTAAGAAGATTTTCGGCTGCTATCGAGACGATAGAGCAGCCTGATAGTTGCTGACGAGCAAAGGTGATTCGGCATTCATGTATGATATTTCCGTCCTATATAATATGAGGTCATTGACGCAGTGATCAAGAAAGCTTGGCGGGAGGTTCAATCCACGCCGTCGCAAGTGTATGCACTAATAATGAGCTCTGCAAGTTAACTATGTTTACTGGGCAGCGCTGAACACGTACAAAATTGAACGGCATAGACTGTCCACCACAGTTTATGTGCAATGAGTTAGAGATCAACGCACAACTCTCTTATAGTTTTAGCCTCAATTTGTGGTCACACTTTGTGAAATGTTGTAGTAAATATACTCGTGTAGGTTGGTGAAAATTGCCTGTGTCAATCAAACGTTAGACATGCTACTTTCAGATTCTGAAGTACTTCATGTTTTAGTCACTAGGGGAAGATGTAGAAGGGCGCGGTGAATACGGCTCATCGTAAAAACCTGGCAAATGTCTTGCAATTAGAAGCTAGTATACAAACATTTCAGCTTATAACGAAATCTAGAAAATAACTATAGTTTAGTTAAACTTGTAAAACTACAAGTTATCTAGGTTAGTTAATTTTAGCCTACACGGTTCTCTCAAGATGAGTGATCGGATATGAAATGTGAAGCAAATGTTACACAATGAAATTCATCTCTGTTTTTGTAGACGGATTATAAGAAAGGACCAAAGTAACTACAGAATCCTCTTTAGTGATTAAACTTTGTGTTTTCGTGCTCTAGGACATCAGCGGCAGAAACAATTCAGATTAATTCCGGATCACCGAAAGCTTCTTTTGTGGACTCAATGTGAAAAGCATATTTTTCTCGATTTTATTAATTGTCAAAAAACATACGCAAAATCATTACATTAGTTTTATCTACCCATCAAAATTGAGCAAAACGACTAGTGTCCGAAAGTGTTCAGATTGGTTCGACATATGAGTTAAAATTACCTCAGTGCATTGTTTAGCGTACACCTCCCGGTTATTGGTTTCAAATTCTGTGTCGGCTATTTAGCATTTTTCAAAGCCAAAATATTTACGGGTGAAAAAGATATGACCAACGTTTTCATTTATTTTTACATCTCTTTAAACAAACATCAGGTGCACCTTTCAGATCGCCCATTTGTTTTAGATTAGTAGCCCAGAAAATAGAACTAATACTGCACCAACTTATAAAACCGGCCAGTACCACTAAATATTTAATGATTTTGTCGACGGGATTTTAGAACTTGTTGCTTTTGGTATAATCTGAAAATGTTCCCAGTGAAAAGCAACATTACACTGGGGATGACAAACAATAGTCCAGTCGTGGATGAGTAAACAGCGTCGAAGCACCAAAACCATTTTGGACACAACAGTAAACAAATTCAGTAAATTGTTTTGCCTATTGATCATAGTCACAACCATGTTAACAACTGCTTGTCACACGCAGACACGAAATTAAACTGGAATCACACCATTACACTCCAACATTCACGTCGTTCACGAACAGTTACCAACTCACATTTTATGACAGTAAAACGGGCTGAATAAGGAAGGCATCAATTCTCCACGGATATCGCTAGTGTTCTTGTTTAATTACAAACTGTGCACTACTTAATTTGGATCTCAACTTTCCTGTTCAAATAACTTGGTGTTTTTCAAATTGGACAACATTACAGTCAGGGGAACGATGGCCGACATACAGGATAATGAAGGAGTGGCTTGCCCGGAACTGCTTGTCTAAAAACATTTACCAACAAGGTGAACTCTAAGTAATTTTCGAGATTAATACGTTTAAAAACGGAACAATGTAATTTAAGACTCTTCCATGTGATCCAAAATACTATGAGTCATCTGACAAGATGTAAACCACATTATAATTCTGCTTGTCCTTGTGTACACACCATCAATGAGAAATTAAAACGTGATGCGTAAAGATTAATTTCATTGCAATTGAATATCAGACTGTAGCCATGATACAACAAATTTTGGCTGTACAAAGAAACTCGTGAACACCATAGTGTATATATCCGGATAACCCTTATAAACGTCAAGTTTACAAGGGTAATGTTTTCGTCTATTCAATCCAAATGCAATTTATCACCTAAACAAGATTTACAGTGTCATGATCAAGTTATAACAGTCTACGTACCAACAACCTCGAGGGGCCCCCCTCAGGAGTATTGTAATCGTGTGATTTCGATTACAATACTCCTTAGAAAGGCCACTCGAGGTAGTTGAAACATAGACTATTACAACTTGCTCATAACGTTAAGATATTCTCAGTCCATTTATTAATAACATGTTAAACACGACGCTCAAACTGTTTGACTTTAGCTGTACTAAATTAAGTGAGGATATTTTACAAGATTTCCAGTATTGCATGAGTGATTTTCAGCAAGATTTTGACAAGCTGGTGTAATTGCATTGTACCCAACCATTGAGTTTTTTAAGAAGGCATGTAATGCGGTTTCTATTGTTTACGACTGGATAGTACGCTTGGTCGATACTGCCCATTTAATGCAAGTGGAATGAGGTGGATATGAAGTTTACTCTTTGTAATCCAAATGGGGGGGTAACAAATGGGAAAATCTAGCGAATCGCTGAAGTACGCCAACTAGTTGGACTGGTTTAAAATGAAGAACTAGACTAGCGTTTGACTCCTACTGAACTGCAGCAGTACTGAAAAGACAAATAAGCCTATCAGCAGTGTAACTGTTCACTTGAATAAAGTTATTGTTCACCTACTCGTTAAACTCACCCCAGACATGAATTCACTGTCGTGTGAAAATATCCAGTACCAGTTTGCTGACAGTTACACCCAGGTTTTTCGGTTATACATCTAGTAAAAACAGAAATCTCTTTGTTTCCTTAAATAACATTGTAAACCAATACAGCAACAGATCGGACGAGAAGTATATTGATCACCTCAGCTTCTAGGTTGTGGATCCCACAAGTTATGAGCAAATCCGAAATGTGTAGTCGGCGCAATTCAACCGCAGTATCCTTGGGATTCCACAGTAGCTGATTCGGAACTATACATTTTACTGACTTGTGGAATGAAGCCATTAGGTCGAATAAAATTAAATCGGTCTCATTAGTTTGAATTTACCACAATGAACTCCACAGTCTTAACGAGACAGCTACTCTAACATTTACACAGGTTCACTGAAATGTATACAAGTGTATAATGAATCACACTTTAGTTGCAACGTTACCAAAGTTATGCACTCCATTTTGGACGTTTTTCATTAAATCACTGCCAACAAAGATGTTTTCACTTTAAGAGTTTCGGATGGATAATAATATTTCATTGGTTCATTTTCTGACTTTTTGGGAAAATTTTTCTTGAAATTTGACGATTCAGCCGAATTAGCTACACAAAACACAAAGAGGAAAACCTTTGTTCGAATTGGCAGATGCTTGTAACCGAAAAGCACTTGTTATCCTCAAATCTTCGTGACTATTTTGTGCTGGAACGATGTTATCGATTTAACTAATGATCATAATACAGATGATTGGCTTTCTTAAAGTTTTCACCATATCTGCATATTTTTGTGTCCCCGATCTCTTGTTTAAGGACAGTAAGTTAATATGCTTTCGCTGACAGAGTTTAACTCACTCAGACCAATTTGCAAGTAACATTAAACATCCGGACCAAGCCCATGATGGACAGTCTGTAAAGGTAAGCAGAATCTGTTTGTGTATCCATGTCAGTCAAGGTCAGGTTGAAAATCGTTCAACTCTCTTATGAAGAAATCCCGGAAGACATAATTAATTAACCGAAAAATAGTTATGCGTTGTAAGTTTGGAGGATTTCATTTTTTGTGGTCATAAAAAATACTCATGAACTGACCTTAAGCATCTACCCCAATTTCTAAAAAGTCTCCGTGGGGATTGCATTTTAAACATTTGTTCTATTACAAACACTTCATATTCACAATTCTCTCCCCAAATCTATAAACAACTTCGATTCGTGTTTGCTGACTTACCATGTTATCCTCTGAATCTTATTAAACCCCTAGTTTCAAAGATTGTAGGGCAAGTGCACTGGTCACTAACTAATCCTAACTAGTTAAACTGAGATCCGAAGCTTGAGTCCTGTACATTTTTTTAAGATATACTAATCAAAAAGTTTACCTGGATGCAAAGCTGCGATCGATTACAGTTGGATTTCAAAATGAAATAATTTTGCTTAGCCAGTTCCCAGCACTGTAACATTAGAGAGTTCTTAAGTAACACAGGTCACAATTACAAAGTCTAGTTCGAAACGGGTGCACTCCAATACTCACAATCTCGACCATCCTCATTCCGGAACACTTAGATTTTATAACCGAAACTGAAACATGTTGAATTAAATATTTATTTCATTACTGCAGTTTTTATTGTCTGCAACATATCACCCATTTTTATTAATAATTTACGGAAGAATCACTAATTCCTCAACTCAAAATGTTAAAAACAACCTGACAATCTATTACTAACCCTTTCAACATTTATTGATCAGTTACATCTCAAGATGAATTAGCTACTCATTCAATTATTTCGATCAATATTATCGTGGACGTTTTTCCTTTCAACAGAGCACGGACTGAAAATATGCTGACTATTGACTGTATCGTATCGTATCGGTAAAACCAGACAAAGTGAAGGTAATCAACTTTGAGAAGTTGGTGCACAAAAGTCACCTTTCAAACACTCACAATTTTGATGAGCGGTGTTCACTGAAGAAACTGGTTTCACTGTGTTACCCCAGCTGTCTTATTCAGTTACACTGTGAACATCCGATATAACCATAGATAACAGTGTTTTCTGCAACCAAATTTGCAAACTCATAGAAAATTTGTTAATGTATTTCGGAGTGGTTGTTAAGACAACAGCGCGAAAGTGAAAAATATAAACTGTGAAACAGAATTCAGTAACACTAACAGGCTTTTGTCTTTCGTGTGAGGTCGCCAACTGAAAGTCTTAAAATATGTACGCTGAGTATTTTTTTTCAATTTTCCCCCAATTGCAAGCAAATGATTTCACTAAAACACAAGAACAAAAGTTTTGTTGTGTGATACTCACATCGTTGTGGTATAGTTTTTAGAAATGTATTGAAGCACATTTTAGCTTACTCAAGATTCATATTAAATCCGAAAACTGGTTGTGAAGAAATGATGTGTACGGTAAAATACGGTATCCGTGTTTCTCTACAGTCATGAATACATTGATTTTCCGAACAGAAACTTAAGGTACTTTTCAGCAAAATGTCTAAGTCTCTGGAAAACAGGTCAGTAGAATGGAAGAAATGGACATTTTCATGGTGGTTATTCAGTGAATTATCAAAAGGTTTTACAAACTCACGTCATTCTTCAAAATGATGTACCATAAATAATAACTTGTCTTCAATGTAAGACTGGAATGTGATGTCAACTACAATACACACATGATCAGCTGGGGTATAAACTTTGCAAAGACAACGAAACCACTCAACCTCCGAAAACTCGGTATGAAGTGTTTAAAAGTTTTATGTTCCAGCAAACACTTAGAGCACAACAATTAAATACCTTTTTTCTAGTTTCGATTGTTTTTTTCTGTTTAAGTTAACCTCTCATCTGGCACGCAATCAACTGACATAATGGAATAAGCAGAATGAACAGAGCATGTTCTGATCAATAGTTCGTTAAGAGATCAAGACGGTCAACACGGACGACGTGGGGGTGCCAAGTTAGAGTTTCCTCCGATATCCTTGGGGTTACATATTCGATCATTGCCAACTACCTAAGAAAAAGTTGTCTACAATCAATTTCCCATGGTGCTATATGTAAAGCTTGTGATCAGTATAATACAAAACACATCTACAAATGCGAATGGATTCTGAAATTTATGACATTGAATACCGTTTACCCTAGAGAAACGTTATTACCATCAGTCGTGACCAAACTAAAATAAGAAAACCTTTTCTAAGGTGATATTTCTTGCGATTTTAATTACTGATTTTACAAATTGTATCATATTCTATTATAGTATCCTTTTATTATCAATAAATCAGTTTATATATAAAAAGGACATCTTTCACGGTCGCGCTTCTGTGGACTTCTCAGTCAGGCCATTTTGAAAAAACACACTATGCGAGTTCCTCTATTGTTAGAGCTGCTGAGTAATACGTACCTGTAGTGAATATACTGTGAACAGTGCTACATTTTGGGGCAACTCTTAGGCAGCTATCAACATCAGATATGTTTCCCTCTCATCACTGTAGAACATCAGCTAGAGACTTGGGAGGTTTGGTGACTGTGTTCATTTTAGTTGATGCCAATTTATAATAATTTGAAAATGTTACATGTCTGTAGACTGTAGCATAAACACTGATAGAGAAGTGAGTGAGGCAATCCGTAGTTGTGATTCAAAGGTTTTAGTAGTGCTTGTGAACTTGCGTTAACTGTGTTGACAGGGTTACTTGAGCAAGTTGGCGAAAAACTAGGTGTACGCTGAATCCATGTGATCATTTTTGCTGTGTAGTTGTGAAACTGAATTTTCAGAAGGAACATTTTCACCGATCATCTCACATCAACATGTGTGCACGAGGGCTGGTGTGAGAAAAAAGCATCCGATTGAAGAGACTGTCAAGGAAGGTATATTCAAGAATGACGATTCGAACAACGCAGTTTGAAAAACTATGTCCGGTCATCAATTCAGTTCAGTCATAGGTTTTTAGGTTCATAGATTGTTGCAGAAAAGATCTTTGTTTGTGCGTTCCTGTCTCTGTGCTTTTCGGTTAAAAAAATGTATTGGACGGTTTATAGCTAAAAATGAAAAGTGAATGGAACTTAATTTAAATTTAAATTTAAGGAAGCTGCTTACTGTGTAAAGTGCGACCGAAACCAGCTAGCGCGCAGGAGTTGAATTAGAATTGGTGACGGAGCATGTTGCTGTGTTGTGGTTGCTGTTTCAGTTATCGTTTGTGTAAGTCGTGTGCATGACTTACTGGGCCTTTGGTTTACATTTGTTTCTTATTGTTTCCTCTTACAGGACTGTTGTTGGAATCCCTGCTTCGGAGGAACGCTGTTTCCCAGTATCTCTACGTTGCCCTAAAGTTGGTCCGCAGGCATAACGAACAATCAGAGAA